>CBXB010000015.1:68687-100555 GCA_000817185.1 Magnusiomyces clavatus CNRMA 12.647
AAAGAAAGAAAGAAAGGAAAAAAAAAAAAAAAAAAAAGTTAATTGATAATTTATAGCGAGAAAGGAAAAATAAATAAAAAATAAAAGGTAAAATATAAAGTTTAAGACCTAATATTTCGAATTATTGTTTTAAAAAAGAAAAAAAACAACCAAGAAAAAAAGTAAGCTTCAAATAGACCAATTGAATTCAATTAAATTCTAAGCTGCTAAAATTCCAGAAAACAATTAAAATACCGCTTAATTTTTTTTTTTGATTTGCTATGTTTATTGGTAAGTGGTGTAGAATGATGTTACGATAAGATAAGGACTCAAATCATACGAGAAGTGTTAAAGGCCTTAAAAGCGCAGACCTTTTTTTTTTTTTTATTTCTTCTACATGCTTAACACCACCTCTTAAAAGCTGCAAAATAGCCTGTCATTAATTACCCAGAAAAATCTTTATACAAGGTAAAATGCGGCTGATAGCTATGTGACATTACACACTAATTATCAAGTAACGAATTTAAATAATTTATGACTAATCATTAACAATATCATATCATAAACAACCCAGCCTCGATCAAGTTAATTGATTTAGTTTGAGTTAAGCCTCGTTATTCTATATATAATATCTCAAAGACCACCCTATACTGTCGATATTTTTTCACCAGTATATATCTATTTATCAACATCAAATATAACAATTTTCACAAATATTTTGATATAGAAATATAGGCATTTTTGTATCCCCCATTGTTTTTTAAGTATATAACTTATTCAATTCTTTTTTTTTATTCTATTTTTCTGCTCTAAAGTACAAAGAATCTGCAATTTTGTATTTATTTGGTTTGGTTAATTTTATTGCCCCTGAATATTTAATTTTATTGATAACTTGATTGAAATCTCAATTTAAAACTAGCAAAAAAAAAAAAAAAAAAAAAAAAAAAAAAATCCCCTACTTTCTTTAAATCCCGTTGCTTTTATTTATTCTAGTTCACTCTATATTTTTTTTTTTATCTTATTTTCATTACTCCTACATTTACATACACACAAACTGCATATCAACTACAATGAAAAAAATCTTTGGAAGAAAAAAAGATACGGCTATGACTGAAGAGGATATCAAAAACACTCTCTCAGAAGGTTGTATTCCAACAGCTGCTCCATCAACCAGAACAAACAAATTCTCTGCTTATTCTGAATATGCTCAACAGCTCTCTGCCAAAGCCGCAGCAAGAGTTCCTGCTCCAGGCTCTAATCCTTATGCTAATATGAACGCCCCTGGATCTTACGGAGGCCCTATGAATGGAAATGTTCCTGCTCCAGGAAGCGCACCAGTGGGATATCCTCAACAAGGCCAGTCTGCTTCTCCTTACAGCCAGCCAGTCAATAACTATAACAGTTTTCAAAGAACTGACTCACCAGCGCCTTCTTATCAGTCTTATGATCCCAATCCTCAAAGCTCCAGTAACCCATATTCTCAGGCCGCTTCACAATATGAGAATCGATTTGAAAAGAAAAATTCGTCTAATGTACTAGACTCTAGAAGAAATGAACTTTTTGCGGGAGCCAAGCCAAATGCTCCTGATCCATCCCAACTGCCTATTCAACAATCCACTGGAAGTAATATGTCTGCGCCAAACCGTGCTGCTCTTTTTGGCGCAGCAACCAACAGCCCTTCTGACCCTGGTCAGTTTGCTCAATCTAACTACAGTACGGCCTTTGATAATGCACCAGTGGGTAGAGAGCAGAATCCTAGCCGTTCCCGCTTTCAACAAAAAAAGCCTGAAGAGTATACCAATGACGAAGAATTGCTTTATATGGAAACTGCTAGTGTAGCGACAAAGGATGTCAATGGTGAACCCACTGCTATTGATTTTGATAAAGAACAAGACTCAGAAGACGAGGATGTTGAGGCTATTAAGCAACAAATGAAATTTATCAAGCGTGATGACGTGAATCTGACCCGTTCAGCTCTGCGATCTGCTGCCTATGCTGAAGAAAGTGGACGCAACGCTTTGGGAATGTTGGGTGCCCAAGGTGAGCGACTCCGAAGTGCTGATGCCAGTGTTGAATTGGCAGCAACTCAGAACCGTATTGCTAATGAGCAGACTAGAGAATTAAAGACCTTGACTAGATCGATGTTTGCTGTCCATGTTAGTAACCCTTTCAACTCTAAGAAACGAAACCAAGAGAAGGAAGAAGCCATCAAGGCCGAGAGACTACGACAACAGGTTGCCAGAGAATCCATCAGACAAGAAGGCTTTGATTCGCAGCAACGTGTTCTAAAAGGGTTGGGAGCTTTGCCAGCATCTAGCAGCACTGGAAACTCGGTCACTGCTCAAAAGTACAAAAAGAACTATAAGGAAAGAGCTAAATATCAATTTGAGGCCGACAGTGAAGACGAGATGTTGGAAGATGAAATTGATAACAACTTAAATGCTCTCCATGATGCTGCCAAGAGATTACGCGGATTGGCAACTGTCACTAATCAAGAAATTACCAGACAAAACGAGCAACTCGCTAAAATGTCTGAAAATGTTGACACTTTGGATATTGGTGTTCATCTTAACTCTAATCGTCTCATGAACATTAAGTAAAAAATATATTATTCACTTATACTTTTTTTATTTATTTATCTTTAAAACACACTATATTATATGCATTATTTTCAATTATAAGGTTTATTTAGTTTTTATATTATTATTTTTACTAGTAATAAAGGAGTTTTAACATTGTATGCTTGAAGCTAGAATATATATATAAATTTAAAACACATTGATGTTTAAAAATATGCAACTAATAGGGCAAGACTTTTAGTGCTGGCACTCTTTGTTTTGTTTATTCCAAGGTTTGAAAACGTTTTCTGAATAAAGCTCTTCTAGATGATTTTTAAATCTACAAATCCATGAGTGATTGAAGGCCTGAAAGCTGCTCAAGCGGTTGTTGGGATTTACCTGAAGTAGCTTTCTAACAAAATCCTTACCTTTTTCAGAAATTGATTGCCATTCAGGTGTATTCAAATCGATCTTTCCTAAGCTAGCATTTAGAGCTGTTTGTTTTACATCCTGTTCATCAAAAAATGGGGAAATTCCTATAATAGTAGGTAAATAAAATTTATAAATTAGTCAAATAGCTCTAACCAAGATATCACAGTAAAGTTTGAAAAATATACTAACCCGTAAACAATATATGAAGAATAACTCCTAAACTCCACATGTCGCATTTCAACGTGTACCCGACTCCTTTTATGGAATGATCAAACCCAACTTCAGGAGCACTATATTCAGGAGTTCCAATAACTGTTGACATTACTTTTCGTGAAGTGTTAAGAGAAGTTGCAATGCCAAAATCCCCTAGAACAATTCTAGATCCTGGAAAAGGTCTCTCCAAAAGAATATTGTCCAACTGTGAAAATTATGTTAGTTAGAATAATTTTAACTCTTTAGGAAACAAAAGGCTTTATACCTTTAGATCACGGTGAGCAATATTTAGACTGTGCAAATATTTCAAAGCTTTTAAGATCTGAAAGCATATAAAAAGTGCTTCATACTCTGGGAGATGTCGCAATTGATCATTAGGCCCAATTAAATAGCTAAACAAATCACCTCCAGTCATACTAATTTTTGTAAAAAAAAAAAAAAAAAAAAAAAAAAAAAAAAAAAAAAAAAAAAAAAAAAGCTAGTAAATAAGGAAGCTACATGAGGTTAGAAAGTCCAACTTACAGTTCTTCAAACAGAAACAGTTTATCATTGAGAATAACGGGTTCATGAATTGCAAGAATGTTTGGCTAAAAATGGATTAGCATTTTGCTCAAAGACCTTTTGAATAAAGTAAAATCAAAACAATATCTTACATGATTCAAACATTTCAATATATTGACCTCTGTGGCCGGATGAAACCCTTTTAGTTGGACAGTTTTAGAAACTTTGCAGGCGACGAGAGCCCTGGTATCTATATTGTGGGCCAGATAGACCTCACCAAATGAGCCAACGCCCAAGATTCTATCTGAAAGATGGAATTTAGATATTGTAGCATTTGGAACATCTGGGTATTTAGTTTTTGATAAAGCATATGCCGCATTGGATAAAAATTTGAATTTCTCAATACTACAAATAGCTAAACAAAAAATTGAAATTAAAAGGTTAAAACTGTTGAGTCCAACCAGCAAAGATATATTTTGTTACAAAATTGACTTACAAATAATATCACCATTAGTCAATATCTCGGTATTCCCTTTACCAATCAGCCTATTGTTGATAAAGGTACCGTTCAAGCTACTGTCGTGGCAATATACCATTGGAGCACAAATAGGGTCAAACTGCACTGCATATATGGTGCAATGAGAATTACTGACTATTGAATCGTCAATGGTATATTCACTTGTTTCAAATAGCATATCATGTTAGAAGTGCGTTTTACCTCAACAAAAGTACTGGTTACTTAAGTTACGTTGGTATTGCTTTTATGAAAACTTACCATTTTACGTTTCGTCCAATTGAAACAGGCTTTGACATGTAAAGAACAATTCCTAGTAAACAATATTTTTTGAGTTAAAAAAATAGTGACTCAAACAGTGTTTTGCAGGAAATTAGACTCACTCGTGGGAGTATGATCATCAGAGGAAGGGTCTGCATAGGTTTTTAAACAACCTGCAACTTGAAAGATTTCTGGTATTCTATACAGTTCCTATATAAATCAACAAAATTAGTAATTAAAAATGAAGTTAGTATTTGTATAGCTTTAATTTGCAGTTTTTTTCATTTTGTTGATGACGCAGTTAACTTTAGTATACGGTTGATTTGGGAATAGGCATTTGTTTGATTTTCAATTTTACTAAGAATAAATCTGTGTATATTGCCAAAGTTGAATTAAATTGTGAAAAAAAAAGATTATACTTGTTGAAGTCTAAAAGAATAAAAAAAAAATTGTGAACATGATTAGCTTTTCAATTTTATAAAATTGGTGATTTATGGCTATGTGATTTGGCATAGCCCTGCAAAATACCATAGAGATTTACCCATGTCAAAAAACATATCATTAATTTTGGTTTTTTAGGTGTGTTATATCGTTTCCATATGTCATTTAGACTATCTCTTTAACTAAAATAAAACTATAAAAATAAAAATTGATGATTATACACAAAATTACTTTAGATTAAGAATCTCAGTAGTTTTACTCTTGGTCGGCTTGCAAATATATTTAGAGCTCTAGTGTGTTCAAAGAAAAAAACCCCTCTTTGGGATCCGCGTCAACCGCCAAACGGCTTGGTTTTTATTGCGTGATTCAACAGGCATCTTCAAGGTTTCTTCATAGCCCTTACAAGTAGAGTTACTTGTCGGATTATGGGCATCTTCTTATGGTCAGCAGAAGAAATCTTGCAAAGGTGACTACGAGTCACTATCACCGCAGACCATAGCGGAAACCAATACTAGGACGAAAACGTAGTCCCACGGTCACAAATTTGACAAACAAACAAACACCTTTAGGGCAAAAAAGAAGATGCCTGTTACATAGCTAGATCCTAATATATAAGTTTTTACTTTGAGTACCGACTGAGTTTAGTAACGCAACCTAGTTATGATATTGAGTCATTGAATCATCATACATATACAAAATTACTTTAGATTATATCAATCAAAAAGAATGAAAGATGCTAAAGTGTATGATATTAGTTCTAAAGTTTTTACAGCCTATATTTATTAGCCTTCAGGTTTCAACTTTTGTAACCAAGAAATATTTTATATCCTAATTTGTCAAATCAGGTTCTATGTTTAAGATAAATTAATACCTTCAAATAAAATAATCACGCATTATTTTATTATAAACTGTGATTGTAACAATCAAGATAAAGGGGGCAAGGTATTTTACAAGATAGATAAACCTATTCATTTGGTTAAAATAATAAGCCAACCATGTTAAATTTTAAAATACTGAATTATAGCTTTCTAAAATTTCATTTCTCAACAACTTTGTTTCTACATTTCGTTAGCGTTAATTCATATTAATTATTATATAGACATTAATGAATTTTTTGATATAAACGATAAACCTTACACTGAGTTATAAACAAAATTTATTTGTTAGAGAAAATATAAATCCAGCTTGCTGATAACATTTTTATTTTAATTGCAGAAACAAATTATACTAAGAGTAAAAAAAATAAAAACGACAAAGAATTAAAAGACTGTTTTAGGTACATAAAAAAAATAAAAAAATAAAAAAAAGTAATTAAATAACATAATTATTTAAGTAAATAATTTTTTTATAAACAAGCCCAGAATCTAGACATTTTGTATGACAAATAAAACAAAACTCCGGTAACCAGTAAAAAGTTTGTAAAGTCTTGAATTCTGTGTTGATATATGGGTTGATCCGCTGTTCCTGTATTAAGAAAGGAAAGACGTGCTGTGCCGTCATTGGCCAAAAAAATATGGTTACGAAGAACCAAGATCTCAAAGCTAAAAGCAGAGACCCAGGTCCATACACGCAAATAATTATCCTTGGGGAAACTATTACGGATCAAGGTGTAGCACAGGATAAATGTCAACGTAGAAAATACGTGCCACGGCATGGTATAGTGTTGGTCGGTAGAAAAGGCTGCGGACAAGAACAAAAACTGAATTAGATAGATAAGGCAAACAACACAACACAATGTTACCAAAAGTGGAGTTCTAGTGAATTTACTACTTGAAGAAGGCAACTCAGGGCTAGTAACTTTGACAGAAAATAATTTTTGAATAACATTGTCGACCGAAGGAATTATCACAGCAAATCCAACAATACAGTAGTCTGAATAAAGTTGCGCTTGTGAAATGAAGTCTTTAAAGAAAAAAAGCTTTTCAAACTTGATAATAAAAAAGCAAATTATCATAAGGACAACTGCCTTAAGGACTTGAATATGGGACGAGTATGACAATGATACGTATTCATCAGTCTTAATCAGGCAAAAGGTAACATAGGTAAACGTAAGCCAGAATAACAAATTAACACTGACATGATAAAAATCCAATGGAGCACAAAGACAAGTAGAAAGAAGAAAGGACAAAACAGTAGAGCGAGCAATTCTAATAGCAAAAGTCTTGAGAGTGACTTTTTGGCTCAAGCATTTTTTGGAAAATTCATATATCCCGGCAAAGATCCAAGAACCTGTCAAGATTTTGACCATAACTTCGCCGTTAAAATATTTGTTTTCAGCCCCTGTCCAGCCAAGAATCAAGATTGCCGATGTAATAATGCCTTGAAACTCGCTTAAAAGGATAGAGTCTAATTCCCAAAACTTTTCAATTTTTTTATCTTCAGCCAAAATTTTACTAGTAGGAAGAACCTCTTCATTATCTACTTCAATGTACTCCGATTTATGAGATTCTAGTGGCTCCAAATATGGTAATGACACCAAAGAAGATCGCGAGGTGATGGTACAGAATGAAACAACAACCCAGCCTTGCAAAAGTAAACTGAGCTGGTAAAGGTTGAAGTAAAAATTCATCTTGTTGACCGCATGAGTTCTATCTGCATAGTATGCATAAAGCACAGAAAAAAGTATAAATATACTCAAAGAAGCCGCGCTTTTGAAACTAAAAAGAGACATTTTAAACTGATGAAGTGTCAAAATAACAGAGAAAACAATTCCTAAAATAATACCTACTGGGATAAAAAAAGTAACTGCTGGAGTAGGTTCTGGATATTTCATACAACATGTTACATTATGAGGAAACATTGTGGGCACAAATATCCTCTTGTTGCAGTATTGGTTTAGCATAACATTGATTTGAAGGTTTGTAGTTTGATGAGTATAATGGATACCACTTTCATCATACATTTCTGGGTACTGCTGGCCACCAATTTTGTTAAATACAGGGAGATATCTGGCTGCAACAGATACTCCGTCATTTTTATATAATGTGCCTGGGATGAACCTTTTAGGATCGTGACCAAAAACTTTGTCTGTATAAGCAATCATATTGTTTGCAGCGCCAGGGTATATTCGACCTCTTTTTTGTTCTATCAAGCGGGCATAATAGGTCGGTTGGACAGGCCCCCAGAAGACTTCACCCCAAGAATACTCAGTTTGTTTTTTGAGAATCTCTGCAAGATTGTTGAAGTTGTGAATGAATTCAGCATCCTTTGTTTCATTAGCACTCCTTTGACAAAACCACAGACCGCCCGTGATGTAAGCAAAGGCAAATACTTTTTCTGACTTTTCTGTCACATTTGTGAAAGATTCAAAAAGTTCAGTAGATTCTGTATTGTTGAGATATTCTGACCAAATCATATAAGTCTTTACATCCATGGCAACCTTATCGTATAAGTTTGGGAGTCTGTCGTTGTCTTTTGCAAGATAGGCTGAGTCCAAAATTCTTTCCAAAGCAAAAAAGACTCTTCTTGAGGTAGAGTCTCCTAAAAACATAATTCTGGTGCCCTTGGGAAAGCACTGTTGAGCGTTTTCTCTAGTGTAATTGTTCATTACACATCCATAAGGTTGCCATCGATGAGGACCTGTAGAGTTGTCCAAATATCGACCATTAGACATCATTCCATTGCAGTTTTCTTCATTGATAAGATCTGGATTTTTCAGATTTATAGTGATGCATAGAGTTGTTATAAAAATAACAAAGTATACCAGGAACCGAGATGATTCTTTAGAGAACTCAAATTTTAAACATGGAAGTGTCATTATTGAATCTTTAATCAGGAGAATAGAGGAGTGGAAAAAATGAAGAATAAAAAACAAATAAAATGATAAATAAAAAAATAAAATAAAAAATAAAATACAAAAAAAAGGATCGATTAAAAAAAAAGATTCAATTTTAAGGTTTGACTATAAAAGCTCATAATAAGTGAAAATTATACTGTATGGAATGAATATTGATTGACAAATCAAATTTATTTGAGTAGTTTTTAATTTACAGACTTTTTTTAGATTCAATTTATAGAAACATTTTTTTTTTAGAAACGCTGCTAATATGCCATATTAAATTGGTATGATCACTGGAATTTGGCACATATAAAATCAACTGGACTTCTTCTTTAATAGCCAGCACATGTACTGGAATCATTATTATAGGTGTATCCAACTAAAGATATTTTTTTTCCATATCAGAAAGTATATTTAATACTTTAATTTTCGGTTTCGAGAGAGTCAAAATAAGAAGAACAATCATTGGAAGAAAAAAAATGGATTGAAAATTTCAAATGGCTATAACCAAAAATCTGACTTTTTTGAAGTTTTGTTATTAATTCATTTATTCTTCTTATGTATTATTTTGTTTTTGTTATTGTCTAACTAAGCCACTATTTCTAAGTTTGAAAATCCTCTAATTTATAAGTTTTTGAATATCTCTTCTAATTCAAAATCAAGCAACTGAAAAGCACATTTGTTTTGCTCTCTAATATATGAAAGCAAAATCATTATTTGTATTATAAAAATATACAAAATCTTTGAAATGATTTGATTTTTAATGGATAATTCTAAGATTAAAAAAACTCAACATTGGTGTTTGTCAATTTTTTTTTAGTCGATCATTACGCCAAGCTAACTAATCTATCCCTATCCTTCCAAAACCAAAAGTAACAAGTAATTTTATTTTTTTATCACATAGCTGACCGAGACCATAATTACATTGATAGCTATTGTTACAATATATAAACTCAAATAATTTCATTAAAAAATTGAAAATATTTTTCAAAAGAGCTTCAAAATGGTTTTGATTTAGTTAAGTTCTATAAACACTTCATGGCTGACTGACTACATTTAGCAAGAAGAATTAAAGAAGATATTTTTACTCAAATGGGCATTTTCATTATTAGAATTATGTTGGTTCATTTTTAATGAAACCTAGGATGAGATAAGCAACTGGATTTCTATTAACAAAACCACCAAAGATAACAACAAAAATATTCTTATTGTAAAATTGACCAGCTTCAATTTCTAAAAATTATACACTATTAAACCAAACCCTCTAGAATAAACATAATCTTCTTTGAGAATGTTTTCAAATCTCATTTAAAGGCTTTAAAAGCTATGTAATAAATATTTTTCTCTCCTATATACCTCTTGTAGTTTATACCTAAAAAAACATAAAATAAAAGCAAATATCATAAAAAAGCTGTCTTTACAAAAATAAAAATAAAAATAAAAAAATATATATCAAGTGCTCATAGAGCTAACTCATCATTTAATATGAAGCATTCTTATCTGAAGAATGTCCAAAAACATTAGAATTACTAATGTCTTGTAATTTCTGTCCTCCTGAGGAATTTGATGACAAAGTTTGTAACTCATACATGTCTTGTCCTGAAAGTTGGGCTGTCAATACATTTGTTGTTGGATTTCCCAGCATAGTTTCTTGGGACGACAAACCTTGTTGAGATTGTTGCGAAAAATCATTATAAATAACATGTTGTTGTTGTTGTTGTTGTTGTTGTGAAGAGTAATAAAATTGTTGTGCCTGACCCATCATCATGTTTGGAGACATTGCGTAATAATTTGCGTTTGAAGAAGATGAAAATGATGAGGACAAAGGTTTCTTATGGCCACTTGGTGATTGTTGAGAAGTCGGTACTGGATTAACCATCTCTAATGTAGGTGAGGACTCCACCTGGTAAGGGCGAAAAATGCCAGTTGCTGGAAGTCCAGAACTTTTTTTGCTCAAAGAAATACTACTAGATCTAGTCGGTGATTCAGTGCTTGATGTTGTAGATGACTGACTATCAGTATCATAATCATTGTCACTACCTGAGGACATTGTTGCTTTTTTTTCACTTTTCTGGCTACTATTACTACTACTACTTTCAGTGTCGGGTAATACTGGCGTGTTTTCCTTGTCTTCAGTTTCTTCACTTTCGATCTTTTTCTTGGGTCTTCCACGTTTTCCTGGCGGCTTTTTGGGCTTTCCTGGAATCTCAATGCCTCCCTCACAAATCATTCTGATACGATGTCGTTGTAATGCATCATGCCGTGTAAAAGTTTTGCCACACGGACATGCAAACGGTTTTTCTTCTTTGTGCGACATTTCGTGTCTTCTCAGGTCATGAGGTCGGACAAAAGTAGCACTACAAACTTGACATACATAGGGGCGATCACACAAATGTGTTTGGATATGGGATCGAGCATTGTATCTTTTTTTAAAAAGTTTTCCACAGTTGGCATACAGACACAAAAACTGGCAATTCTCGTCTGGACCACTAATGTACTCATCAACTTTACCTGGAGGTAAACATGACTTTCTGTTGCTAGGGTGGACTATTGGTGCAGGCTGTTGTCGTTCTCGCTGAACACGAATAATCTCTTGGGCTTCGTTGTTAACAGGAGTTGTGACTACTGGCTGCCAGGCAAGAGGCTTGTTAGGATCCGACCCCGTTGATTGTCCATTCGGCATTACGTTCATTGCAACGGGATAAAAGGGCATTCCTGCTTGAATTTGCTGATAAATTTCTGGAGGATAGTTCGCCATTGGATATGCTGACGTATTAGGTAAAATTCCATTAATCATTTGTGCAATCATTGGATTTGCCTGCTTAAGTTGCTCAAAGTAAGCCGGGTCTTGGACACTAAGAGTCCCTAACTCTTCCATAGTAAAACCACCAGTATACATTGGAACAGCATCAGCAATTGAAGTTGTCATTTGCTGCGGGGGTTGCTGCGCTACATATGAAGCTGGAGGTCCTGTGAGATGGACTGGAGGACCATTAGAATGCTTGTTTTGAAGCACTTCTTTGATCTTCTTTTCTGGACTAGGTTTTTTTTCTGTTAATTCATTGGGTTCCTTTGTAGAATCAGGCTCTGAACTTTTTTCGGAATCTTTCTTATTGTCAGTTTTCCCACTGTTCTTCTCTTTTTGAAGAAATTTTTGACGTCTTTCAACAGGCGGTGGTCCAAGTGGCTGTTGAGGAGTGATTGCATATGGAACAGATATGTTCTGATTTGGTGTGTATTTCAAAGGGATTATATTAGCAGTAATGGGGAGTGGAGGAGGCGCCATTGTAATGGGAATAGATACTGGAACCATCATTGTGGTTGTTGCAGTATTATGGTGAGGTGTTGAGATAAAATTCCCATTAACTTGTGGAGAATTTGTAAATGTTCTCATTTCAGGAACTTTTGGGGTTCGTTTGGGTTTTGTAGGACTAGCTGGTGCATGTGTAGGAGTGTTTAAAAGATTTGTTGAAGTAACAATAGAGCCCGGTGCATAATGCGATCCGGGAGTCATGTTAGGGAAAGTACAGCTGGATCCAAGATTGGGTGTTACCGAATTTGAGAATTGAGGAACGCTGGCAGTCTCTGGAGTACTATCGAATGGATCAAGATTTGGAGGAGAAAAAGGCTTTTGACTTGGTGAGGCACTACCTCCTAGTACATAACGTTTTGTTGCATTTTTAACTTCAAAAAGCTTTTGTTTAAGATTCTCAGCAGCTCCTCCAGATGGGGACAAGCAATTTTGTTGTTGGAATTTCTGAATAGATTGAGGGCGAACTGGAGAGTTTTGAATGGACTGTAACTGAGAGTGAGGGTCACCTAGAGGTGAGTTGGCAGCGAGAGGAGACGGCGGAATAGTGAAAGGTTGGTTGTGCGTTGTTGGAGAAGACATGGCATTGGATGAAAGGTAAACTTCACTTGAAATAGCACCGTTGGATTTCAGTGCCAAAGCTACCGCTGTTGTAGAACCACCATGACGATTTTTTCTGTGTTTTGAAGGAGTTTGAGTCAACTTGGTGATTTTTGCGGGAGACAGACCTGCTGTTCCTTTGGATGGAGATAACGGAACCTGAGAAACAATCGAATTGCTTCTACTTCCACGTATTAATGTTGATTTATTTTTGGGCTTTGATGGTGTCGATGGTGAAACTGGTTCATAACTTCGTATTGTTTTTTTGCTGTCATTATGTGATTTTGACGAGTCAGAATCCAATTCATCGTCATCTAAATAAACGGTCATGTCTTCATAAGAGTTGGTGTCTTTTTGAAGAATTCCAGAATATTTGGCTACTGTGGAAGCTGGCATGGTGATACGTTGCATGTCTTCTGATACTCCAAACGAAGGTGATGTATTTATGGGCATTTTTTTTGCACCCAACTGGTACTCGGGTACTTTAGTACTGTTTTTATCGCATAGAAAAGCATCTGACTCTGAACTATCATTATAATCTGAACATGTTCTATGTATTGATGGAGAGCTTTCTGGGTGTGTTGTTGTATCATATTCGTAATCATTTGAAGCAATATCCAAATCTTTCACAGCCTGAATGTGATCAGAATATGCATTATCGTATTCTGAGTACGAGCTTAAATAATCGTCAAAAGGCGAAGGTGAAGAACTTTCCTCTTTTGATAGGTTGTTGCCAAACGGCCCATCCATGGAGAAATCCCAAGGAGAAAAGGCTAGAGGCATTTGTCCATCTGAATAAAGATTATCGTCTGTATTTTGAGAATTCATTTGTTGAAGCGTAAAAAAGGCCTTGTGAAAACAAAAGGTCTAGTTTTCCTATTTTATTTTTTATCTTATTTTGTTTTTCTGAGGTCGAGCTTCACTGAATAAAAAACAAGAAAATAAAAAAGAAAGAAAAGCAAGATTAGCAACCAACTTGAAAAACGCGTTTTCAAAGCAAAATATTTTTACATACCTGGACCTGAGCGAATGGGCCGGCCTGTCAAATAATGAAATAATAATATAATTCCAAGAGCCAGAGACTGTTAATCTTTGACAATAATTTAGTAGAAAAAAAGATACAAGAATGGTGATAAAGATGGATTGTTATAGAAAATGGAGAGGAAGAGAAAGAAACAATAACACAGACGAGTTTGAAAATTGATGGTTTTGTTGACAAGATTTTTTAGCTCTCAGAGTTTGACAAACACACCAGATGTCCCAAAACGGAAACATTGTAAACAAACAATACTTTTCCCAAACAGGAAAATAATAAACATAAAACAAAGATCGCTTGATAAACGGGTTATTTTTTATTATATGTACAAATAAATGTAATAAACTGAGTTGTATTATAAATTTTTACTTCATTATCTGCTGATTGTAGTTGGTAATGGTTTTGGGTTTCAGTTTTTCGTCAGCTTCCTTATTGATGAAGGGTGTCCAAAAAAATTTTTGAGAAAGATTAAGTTCTGTAGAAGCTATTTTATTCTTGACATATGCCCAATTGATTAATCAGGGCAATATTGAAAAAACTATGGAGATGACAAGCTCAGAGTGGAGATTGTCTCCGCTGCTGGGAGGGTCTATAAAGTAGAACTCTACAGAATCACGTTGCTTATAGCTTAGAAAGTACAAGTAAAAGTCAGCTAAGAACAGCCGTTTATGAGTATCCTATGTAATTTAACTTATTTGTTTGTTTTTATTATAAGTTAACAAAGGTTTTTATATTTCTAAAATATAAACAAGACTTATAATAAGGCTACATAACTTTGGCGAAAGCGGAATATAGTAACTATCGGAATAGTCTTAATAATCCGACCATTTAAAAATTTTGGAATATTAAAAACAGACTCTCTAAGTATTTTTTAGCAATAATGATACGTGAGTCAACTTTTACAGAAATTGAATATAGATATATAAAATTAAGCTATGAACTATTTTTTTTTTTTTTTCCTGGAATTTTTATTCGAACTTTACTCAAATTTTATTCTACACAGCAGTTGGAAAAGCTAAGATCTTAAAGCTAGTATCATTCTGTACATATTGCATCAAGCAGATCGCCGTAAAATTTGCAATCTATACATCAAAGTCTAGAACTTAAATCGTTATTTTATAAATGATTTGGTTCATGCACGTTCGGCATCTGGAACCAAGGCTGTATTATATCTCATTCTGCCTTTGCCTCAGTTAGATATATGTGTTATGATGATTAAATGAATGTGATTTTATGTCTGAATATCATGTATATAATCAACAAATAGAACAAACGGCTGTAATAAAAAAAAAGGAAATATTTAAACCTAAAGAGTAGCAAGATTGAATACATATGAGACGCATTCAAGTTCATCAACAATTTGAGAAAAAGGCGTTTTGATAAATATATCTGCAAAAATACTAAAAAAAAAAAAAAAAAAAAAAAAAAAAAAAAAAAAAAAAAAAGATAGAATAAATATAGATATAACATTAAAAAATCTACATAGAAAAGCAAAAAAATACAAGTTTTTGAAAAAAGAAAATAAAAAAAAGAATAATAGTATACAAAGGAATTGATGCAAGAAAAAAATTAAAATATTAAAGAAATTCATCAGAAAACGGGAGAGAAAAAAATAAATGTTTTAAGTATTGTTTAACAAGAAAGAGAAAGATGATTTTAGATGGTACTCATTGTATCAACCACTGTTGAATGTAGATTTTCAGTGTTGACTTGAGTAGGAGCAGCCATTTGTATGGTAGTCCCTTCATTCATTTGGACTTGTTGTTGACTGGAATGAATGCTATACATTGCTTGGGAAGACATTTGAGCAACATGACTTACTTGATTCCCCATAGCTAAATCTGGTGAGGAGATAGTCATTGCTAGCTGAGGATGAACATTGTACATTATGGGTTGTTGCTGAAATTGCTGTTGATAGAGTATAGGAGTTTGTTGTTGATCTTGAAACTGCTGCATCACAACAGGAGATAGCACAAATTGTTGCTGAACAATTTGCTGCTGTTGCTGCTGCTGCTGTTGTTGTTGTTGTTGTTGTTGTTGTTGTTGTTGTTCATTTATATCACAGCTAGAACCATTCTCTGTCATTGTAGAATGTGAATATACTTTAGAATGTGATGAAGATGCTGATTCTGAAGGTTTAACAGACGGAGAAAAAGAAGACTCTGACTGGTTTGTTTTAAAATTTTTTGTTACTGGAAATGGTTCCTGTTTTATAGGCGATGAATTATTTGATGTGGGTTGTTCATACTGTTGTATTCCCTTGGTTGGACTATCATTTGGCTGAGAATATAACAACTCGTTTTGTGATTTAACGTCATTTCCCTGATTATCATCATCGTCATCGTCATCATCATCATCATCAAACTCATTATCAGAACACTCTGAAGATTTTTTGCTGTCATTTGATACAGCTGATTTGTTCTCTGACGTAGACAATCCACCATCTACATTATCGACTTTTTTTTTAGGTCTTCCACGCTTTCCTGGTGGCTTCTTGGGCTTTCCAGGAATCTCAATACCTCCAGAGCATATCATCCTAATGCGATGGCGCTGCATTGCATCAGGTCTAGTAAAAGACTTACCACAAGGACATACGTATGGTTTTTCTTCTTGATGTGACATTTCATGCCTTCTTAAATCATGTGGACGTACAAATGTAGATGGACAAACCTTGCAGACATATGGACGATCGCACAAATGTGTTTGAATATGAGATCTAACGTTGTATCTTCTTTTAAAATACTTGCCACAGTTGGGATATAAACACAGAAACTGACCATTTTCATCAGGGCCTGTAATGTACTCATCTACTTTGCCCGGAGGTAAACAAGACTTTCGATTGCTTGTGTGGACTACCGGTGGAGGATGGCGTCGTTCTTGTTGAACTCTAATATTGTTTTGAGCTTCATTGTTAAATGGAGTATTAGCTAATTGCTGCCATGCAAAAGAAGATTTACTACCATCCGCAGAAATTATTTCCCCGTTAGGTAAAATGTTCATTGAAACAGGATAATATGGCATTCCCGATTGCATCTGTTGGTAATATTCTGTGGGATAATTGATCATTGGATAGTTAGCAGGTAAAGTTCCATTGAGTAAAGAAACAATCATTGGATTTGCTTGCTTGAGTTGCTCAAAGTATACTGGATTTTGAACACTGATAGTTCCTAATTGTTCCATAGTGAATCCACCGGTGTAGATTGGAGCAGAAGCTGCTGCCATGGCTGCCATTTGTTGTTGCTGAGCCAAGTATGAAGCTGGAGGGCCATTGAGATGAACAGGGCTGGTCTTTTTTTTTCTATTTTCACCAATAGATGACCGTTTATCTTCAGAGTCACTTTTACTACCAGAAGATTCTTCATTCCTTTCATCACTCATCATGCTGGTAACAGACATTGATTTGCTTTTAGAGTGGCCTGCGCTTTTTTGTAGAAATTGTTGTCTTCGGCTTATCGGAGGAGGTCCTAAGGGTTGTTGAGGAGTTATTGCAAAAGGTACTGTCGAGGGCTTTTGGCCCCTAGGAAACACATAAGCTCCGGTTGTAGGAACCTGAATAGGTGGAGGAGGAGCCAGGGTTACTGAAACAGGCATTGGGATTGGAACTGTTGTCATTGTATTGACAGGAGGAGCAGGAATTAGATTTTCATTATTTGGTCGTGGAGAGTTTTGGAAAGAGGCCCTGCTTTGTGCTTGAGGAGTCCTTTGAGGTTTTGTGGGACTATCTGGTTGTCCATTGAAAGGTGCACCTAAAACATTTGTACTAGAAACACAGGAATTATTTGATCCCGTATTGTTTGTATTTTGGAACGTTCCATCTGAGCCTAGACTTGGAGTAACAGTACTTGAAAATTGCGGAACGGTAGCTGCTTCAGGAGTCTGTTCAAATGGGTCTAAGTTGGAAGGAGAAAAAGAATTTGGATGCTGTTGAGAAGGTGTCGTTTGTTTACTGTTTGCCGGGTTTTTAGTTTCAAAAAGTTTTTGCTTAAGGTTTTCTGCCCCTCCATAAGGAGAACCTATACTAAAAGAGTGATGGTGTCGATGTGTGTACTGACCTGAATGTGGGCGAATTGGCGAATTATGGACTGACTGTAATTGAGAATGCGGATCGCCTAAAGCTAATGGAGAAGGTGCACTCATTGGTGACAAGGGAGGTGCAAACGTATGCGATGGAGAAGATATTGAATGAGAAGATGGAGTTGATGGAGGAAGATAAACATCCGTAGATATGACACCAGATTGTAAAGCAAGAGCTACAGCTGTTGCTGAGCCTCCATGGCGATTTCTTCTGTGTTTTGACGGGCTTGTCCCTATTTTAGAAATTTTTGATGGAGACGGACCTTTTGAGGGAGACATTAGAGGGGCTTGAGTTACTATTGAGTTGCTTCGGCTAGATCTTACACTAAAAGGTTGTCCTAATTTTGCATCAGTAGAAGAAGGTGGTGGAAGCAGAGGGGTGTTTACATCAGCATTCTCTTGCTTGGATTTTGATGTAACGGGAATTGAAACTTCTTTTTGTTTTTTTTCTTCCTTTTTTAACTCATCCTGATTCATGTTTTCGTCTTTATCACAAACATTGTTACTTTTTTGAAACATGCTAGAATATTTTGCCATTGTCGCTGGAGTAACAGTCATTTGTTGCATATCTTGAGAGACTCCAAAAGAAGGTTGCTCATCTTCTATAGATATTCCCAGCATATTTAGTTGACCATTTTGAATTAAATAAGAAGAGTTTTGTGAAACTGTTTCGTGTAGGTGAGCGCTTGAGCCGTACTCCAGCATTGAATGACGATTCACGCGTTTTGAAGGCTGTATTGATCGATTCGAGGGTTTTGATTGCAGGGAACTTTCAACTGAATCTTCAGAGGGGGTTTTTGGAGCTTCAACAAAGTACTCTGTTGAGGCTATGTCTAAATCTTTCACGGTGTTCATTGATTCTGTCATACTATTTCCATATTCTGCATAATTGTCAATATACTGATCAAAATCTGAAGCTGGAGATTGTATGTCCTGTTTTGAAATACATTCTTCTTCAAAAGGTTTGTTTATTGTAAAGCCCCAGTTGGCGAGGTCTAATGACATTTGGCTGTCTGATTGCGGTTTTTCTTTTTGATGTTCAGTCATTTCAGCTGAATATAAATATGTTTATTATATGATGAATACAATGTCAACTGTATAAAAATAAATAAAGATGGTTTGTCTACGTTTACTGTAGATTGAAGAAAGACAAAATAAGGAAATGTTAGAGTTTGAAGGTTGTATTATAATATAAAAAAATTCTGTTATCAAAAATTAAAACGTACATCAAGATTGAACGTCTCAAAAGGGGTTCATGACCTTAATTAGTTGAGTAGTTTTAATATTGATGGTGAATGAAAAGATGTCGGTCTCGTCGATTATTTATTTCTCTGTTTTTTAAAAAAATTGATTAAGACCAACTTGAAAAAAAATTTTTAAAAAATAAAAGATAAAAGATGTTGAGAAGAGAAAAATATAAAAAAATAAAAATAAAAAAATAAAATAAACACGACTATTAGAATAAACAAAATTTATTAAAACACTTGAAGCTTTTTTTTCTTGTTTTTTGACGAAGTAAACAAATGGTTGGTTTCAATTAGGAAATCGCGTAAACAAACAAAATAATTCCAGTAGTGCTTAATTAGGAAATTTCAAAACAACATAAAGTAAAATTGGGTTGTATAACAGCAGCGTAGAAGAAGAACCTTGATATAGAATTTATTAAACTTGCAATACATCGCGTATTGTTTATAAAAATATTAATTAAGCCTTATATTGAATCATTTATTTATTCTTTATTACGAAAGATTTATTCGTGAGGCTGATTTACCACTTTTAATCATAACATCTTGAGGAACCCATTCAAATGAAGAAATGATTTTTTGAATTGAGGAATCTTTTATTAATATTCCTGAATTTGGCATATTCAACGAAGATTCTAATGCTAACCAGCCTATGGATATATGTGGAAGATCTATAGGTAGAGTAGGTTGGTTAAAAAAATCAGATATTAAAGAGTTTAGTGTTGCTATTACGTTTGCAATCTAAACGAATATGAGTAAAAAAAATTTAATAATTAATTAGTAAACAGGTTGGCTAAAAATGTAACTTAATATTAAATATACAAAGAGTATATTATATTCCTTGTAGAAAAAAAAACATACCTGTAATTTGGAGTTCCCCGTCAAAACTAAGACTAAAAAGAATCGGGTATTGTTCTCATTTGGTAATATCAAAAGACGGCTTGAATCAAACTCAATTCTTTTGAATTTAAAGTCTGATCCTTTAATGCAGTTTTCTATAGAGTCATGAAAAGATTTGACTTTATTTCCTGGAATCATTAACGTTTTTGATAAGCTTAGATGAAGTATCTGGGGAACTTTTAAATCAGATTCAATAAGAGAGTGGATGATATGGTCCGGGAGACAGCTGTGTTGTATATAATTAAAAACTTTTAGCAGTCGATCATGATCAGTGTCAGTTGGCATCCATTGTAAATAAAGATGAGTTGGCCATGACCCATCTATGTGGGCAGATATTCTTGATTTGCCATTGTAAAGATAAGAGCCTGAAGCAAACTTTGGGTTTGCAATGTATATAGAATGAAAAGATAATGGCAAAGAGGGCTTTATTGATGAACCATCTTGTGAGTTTTCATTTTCCAAATAGTCATTATTTTTCGAGTCTGATGAGTCTGAAAAGTCTGATGAATCTGATGAATCTGATGAATCTGAATAGCCAACCAAGTTCATAATCATCACTTGTTTTTGTGATCGTGGTAGCAGTTGCTGTTTGGGTTGTGCTAAGGTATTTGAATATACAAGAAGAGATACATTATTCCTCAGTTACCCTACTTTCAACGCAAAAATGTTAGAATAAAATAGCTTGTGTTTCAACAATAAGAATAAAGGTTTTTTTCTGTATCAATTATATTCCTTTTTGTCTTAATTGAACATTGTTATTGCAATTGAGATGATTTTTTCCACAAATTTTTTGTAAGATTTTATAATCCAATGTTATTGAGCGCTCAAAAAGCCTCAGTGAGTGTTTGACATGAGCGTTCATACTTGTACCAATAGTATTATTTTTGTCAAAATCTTAGATTATGCTATATTTTCTTGCAATTCCAACTCTCTAGACTTTAATGAGCACAATAAAGACTGGTGTTTTGAAGCAATATAAACTAACTCATAGATAGATGAAGAAACCATTTATGGAATTGTCTGACTTCTCCAATCTTTCTATATCTTTAACAATATTTAAATGAACTCAGTTTAGATACCAATATAAAATTAATAAATAAATCACATAAATGATACTGTAGATGAAAAAAGCCTGAGATAAAATACCAATTTTGATTTCTTGATAAAAGGCTGAAGATTTGATGTAGATACAGTCAATAACTGAATTGTAGAGATTTTATATTGATAGTAGAATGGGTATGGTTCAAACAAAGAAAAAAAGTATTTAGATAATATATTTATACGTTCATATCAATGTATTTGAAAATGAAATAAACTAACGATTGTTTCAACCCCGCATTTTCGCTTAGTATAACAATTTTTGAACATTTTCATGTTTCTTATTATATATATAGTATTAGTATTACTTCTGTTTGAATTGGTAGCATATACTTTTTCGATCGCTCTATTAAAACAGAATTGAGGTTCAGTACTTTTTCGTGTCGCTTCTATTTGTTTGCATTTATCAATCTGTTCAATCGATTGATTGTTTGTTGGCGTTTTAATACAAGTAGGAGCAATAATTAAGAGGTTTGCATGATATTATATGAAAAATAGTATATAGAGCATTGATTACTGCTTACGAAATCTTCAACTTTATAAAGTATCAGCGATTATAATAATGAATACAAGATGATCATGTAGAAGTTGGAATAATGGGCATTTAGTAAATCAAGTAAAAATATTTATTACTTAGAGAGTCTCTAAGAGCGGAAGGAGGGGCAAGAAATAGCCAATCAGATAATCTCTGTCATGTGATGTGCGTTTTTTTTTTGGAGGGGTTGCTTACTAACGGCGGGAATTAGGCAAGCTGGGATTGGCAGTCCATTTACATTTGTTCTGCTGTTTGACATAGTAACAGCAACCACCAGGCAATCGGGCACGGTTTTTCCATTTGCTTAAACTTCCTTTTTTCCTTTTTTTTCTTTTTCTCTTTCTCTTTTTTACCCAACACCTCATCAACTTTTTTCATTCAACTCATCTACCCTTTTCATTCGAATCTTGTCAATTCAACCTGCTCTACAATGCTTCGATCTACTGCCGCTAGAGTCTGCGTCCGTCGTGTCGCTGCCGCTGTCTCAAAGTCAGCCCCATCTCTTAACGTTCTTCCCCGATATATCTCCACCTCTACTTCAACCATCTCCAGATCTACTCTTGTAAGGTAAGTTTTTTTTTTGGTCAAACGCCAATCACTTCCCATTCTCAATTTTTTATATATTGCTTCCAATCAATGTGTACGAAAAAATCACATTGTTGTTTTTATGCCTTGGGTGTTTTCGTGTTTTTTTTTTTTTGCAACTTTTTGTTGGGTAACGGTTTTCAATTGTCCATCTCCAGATCATGTCTCTGAGCATACAAGGTTATTGATTCAATAAATTTAATCGACAAATGTGTGATTTGCCTCTGCTATTATGTCTATATTGAGCTTCCATGATTTGCTATAGAGAAATAATTTTCTTTGTACACTTTTTGGCTACTCGTATTTTAATATCTGTATTAATTTTTCAGATATTCAAATGAGCAAGCAAACTGATACGAGTTGTCACCATATCACCACTACACTTACTTCCAATAAAAATAAACCATTTCATAATCAAATGATCAAAAAAAATTATGAGACATTTTAAAACATTTGAACAAGAAATAAAATGAAAAAAGAAAATAAAACTATAAAACAAGTCAGATTTTTTAAGGGCTTGTAAAAACTGGTGTTGTTTTTTCGGTTTTGTTTGGTGTGAACCCATATCCGATACGGACCTGTTCAATTTTTTTGTCGAATCAAAGCACAGCAATTTATACTGCAAAAATAGCATTCTTGCAACATGTATCAAAACAGATTCTCCTCTCGTACTCAAAACACGATAAAATACACAAAAGGCACTCAAGCTCCCTTTTCCTCAAAGGGATCGGTTGAATGGCGACATGATTTTTTTAGTCGGGTACCCCATAATTGTGGAAATTTGTAATGAAAATTTTATTCTTTTCAAACTCCATAATTAATTTGAATTGTCCACTCACCTATTATTTTGGAAGCGCCATATTTTTATCATTCTCTCCCATTAACATGCTAACATGTCATTAATTTTCTTCATATAGACCTGCTTTGTCACAAGTAAAATTCTCCTTGATTCAATCTAGAGGCTATGGTATGTGTACATGTTTTTTTTTTCTTCAAATACCATTTTTTATCACCTTTAATTAACATAACTGTTCATATAGCTGAGGTTGTCAAGGTCCCTGATATGGCTGAATCTATCACTGAAGGTACCTTAAAGTCCTTTGAAAAGAACATCGGTGATTACGTTGAACAAGACGAAGAAGTTGCTACTATTGAAACTGATAAGATTGACGTTTCTGTTAATGCTCCAAAGTCCGGTACTATCGTCAAGTTCCTTGCTGAACCAGAAGATACCGTCGCTGTTGGTCAACCACTTTTTGAATTGGAACCAGGTGAGGGTGGTGCTACTCCCAAGGAAGAAAGTGCTTCAGCCACACCAAAGGAAGAAGCTCCTAAGAAGGAAGAAGCTGCTCCAGCTCCTCCAAAGGAAGAACCAAAGAAGGAAACTGCTCCAGCTACTCCAGCCGCTGCTGCCCCAGCCCCAGCTTCTGCTCCAAAGAAGGAGGCTGCTCCTAAGAAGGAAGCCCCAGCTCCAGCTGCCCCTAAGGTCACCCCAGGTGCCATTGGCAGCCGTGAAGAACACCGCGTCAAGATGAACCGTATGCGTCTTCGTATCGCTGAACGTTTGAAAGAATCGCAAAACACAGCTGCCTCTCTCACTACATTTAACGAAGTCGACATGTCCAGCCTTATGGAAATGAGAAAACTCTACAAGGATGAGATCCTCAAGAGTAAAGGCATCAAGTTTGGTTTCATGGGTGCCTTCACTAAGGCTGCCTGCCTTGCCATGAAGGAAATTCCAGCTGTTAACGGTGCCATTGAGAACAACGACACCATCGTTTACAGAGACTACGTTGATGTCTCCATTGCAGTTGCAACTCCAAAGGGTCTAGTCACTCCAGTTGTCCGCAATGCTGAATCTTTGGACGTTTTGGGAATTGAACAAGCCATCCACGACTTGGGTGTCAAGGCCAGAGATGGTAAGCTCACTTTGGAAGATATGGCTGGTGGTACCTTCACTATCTCCAACGGTGGTGTTTTCGGATCCCTCTACGGTACTCCTATCATCAACATGCCTCAAACCGCTGTATTGGGTCTCCACGGTGTTAAGGAACGCGCTGTTGTTGTTAATGGCCAAGTCGTTGCTAGACCAATGATGTACCTTGCTTTGACTTATGATCACAGACTCTTGGATGGTAGAGAAGCCGTCACCTTCCTCAGAACCATTAAAGAACTCATTGAAGATCCTAGAAAGATGCTTTTGTTATAATTTCATTAGTAGTAAAAGGGGGTTTTTTCTTATAGAGAAAAAACTTTTTGTCAATATAGCACTTTTTTTAATCATTATAACTAATATCGTTAATTATTCTATATTATGGCTTTTTTTTAAAAAAAAATAAAGAAAAGGAAAAAAAAACTATAAAATTATAAAATATTATATTGTATTCTAATCAATCTGGCATAGAAACATTACTATTTATAAAGCATAATAAAAGTATTTACATACAAATATTATATAAAACATGACATTCCAATAAAATAAAATAAAAAATACCTACTAAATTATTTGTCGTCATTAGGAATTTCCATAATAGGTCCTTTGTATTCATCTCTAGTAACAATACCGAATTTCAGCATATCAGCCCAAAATAGCATAGCCTTTTCTCTTGCATAAGCAATATAATCAAACAAATCTTCTTCTTCGTCTTCAACCTCATCTTCTGAAGAATTAGTCGATTTTCTATCTGCTTCTTCTTCGTGATCACCATTATCAATATTAGCATTGTTTTTGTTTGCAGTAGTAGTAGCCTTTGTCGATTCATCAAACTTGTAGCCTTCCTTGGAAAGTAAATCTTGACGAGCCTTCAAGTCAGACTTTGTGTCGACAACAGCTTGAACCAGCCCCCATGCAGCCCAGGAGGCAGACGTGCAAGCTCGCCATAACAGTGCCTGTTTCTCAAGGCTCCTGACCTCGGCCTCAATCGCCTCGTCGTCAAACTCTAGCGATTTGGAAAGCGTGTAGCCGTGCTCGACGTAGCCCTGGATGAGATTGAGTCGCTCAGCACGCGTGGGGTATTGATCAACGTGGATTGCCCAAGGCCGTTCAGGGTCATGGTAATCACTCATCCACTCACAGAAATGGTTAGCAATGTCAAAACTGCGTGGATTTGCGCCACTGTACTCAAAGTCAATAACAACAATTTGACGGTGCTCATACTGTGGAGACATGAGGGGGCTGGCTTTGTTGTTTGGTAGAATACGTAGTAAGTTTCCATATTGCGTGTCATTGTGCGCAAAAACAAGCTGTTTTTTTAGCTCCACTGCTCCTAGTTTATAAGCATCAGCTTCACTAAGAGGTTTCTCACTAGATGTTTTAGCAGATGTTTTAGCCTCTGTGGTATTTTTAATGGGAATCTTTTCGCTAGAAACGTTGTCAAGAGAAGAAAATGTTGATGAAGGTGCTGGTCGGTTGCTGGTGATAAGGTCTTTGTCAGTAGCATATTGAGACACTAACCAAACTTTGTACTTATTAAAAACTCGTTCGAATTCGTCATAGCTCTCAACACACAACACGTCTTTGACAAGTTGTTCAGGTGATAACGACGGATCTTCCTGCCTCTTGCAGTCAATAATCTGTTGCAGTTTTTCACGAGCAGGAACATTCCATTTGTCCATGTTGACAAATACAGATGGACCCTTGCTTCGCTCACTGACTGGATCAAGATGGATCAGGTCGTGGAGCTCGCGCATACGCTTGGCAATCTGCACAGAGACTTCTGGGATGCGGATCTCTTGCTTGGTTAGCGCTTTGGCGTTTAAAAACTTTTCCAGGCGCCCGTTTTGAAAAATGCCCAGAAGCTTTGGACCAATATGTCTACGGTAGAGCCTAGCCAGGACGTCAAGCTCGACTTCTCTGTCAATAAGATTTTCCACGTGAGGACCATAGACTCGTAGCAAAAGCTTTTCTGGAAGCTTGATGTTGTGCTGCTGAAATAAAGCAGTTGTTGATGTAGAATGTTTGACTGCTGATGATGAGGATTTTGTTAGTTCAATTGTAGATGGTTTAAGTTGTGTCCCTGATGTTGCATTTGCAGAATCCTCCGGTTCCTCGTCATGTGTTGCAACAGTGTTAACGGGTAGACCTGTATTTTGATCAATACCTCCAATAATATTGGCTGTTAGCTGAGCTTTTATTACATCGCGAAGGTAGCTTGGTGGAGATACGCAGTAGACGGCATTAGTAAGGGCGCCCGAGATACGATCAACGCCAATGTCTTTGGCCATTTCCTTTGTTACGTAACGACTCCAGTGAGGGATCTTGAGCTTGTAAATGAGTTTAAGAACGTCTTGTTTAAAGTATTCCTGAGGAAGCCTGTTATCAAGAAAAAAGTCGTCACATCTGGGGATTGCTGAAGTGCGCTTTGAAGATTTCCCAGTTGCTCCTGATTCAAGTCCGCTTTCATCTTCGGACCCTCCTGACATGCTGCTGATACTGGTAGAGCTGCCACGGTTACTAGGCCTGCGCAATGAATGACGACGCTGGGAAGAGGATGAAGAGGGCATATTGATATGAAGATGATTCACACCAAGGCCACCATCCAAAGAAGAGGAACTAGGAGTACGATGCTTGAGAGACATTCGTTTGTTGTTGTTGATTGGTAATTTAAATTAGATTAGATAAAGAATATATATTATTACAAAGGAAAATATGGTGGTGTTGGTGGTGGTGGTGGTGATGATTAGGGGGTATGAATTTGAAATGGGGACGTTAAAAAAAGATAAAATAAACAGGATATGGGGAAAATGTAATATATATATATATATTTTAGGGATAATTTTTGTTGGGCGAGAGGTGAGGTTCAACAAAAGAAGCCAGCAGAAGGAAAGAAAAAGCTGGAATGGTGATAAGATAGAGGAGGAGAGGTATTGGCTGATGGGCTGCACACTGTAATTTTGCTGTGTATTTTCCTTTTGTTTACACGAATAATACTATTCGATGAAAAGTGTATGATATGTAGTTGATGATGAAAATAATAATAGAAATAGAAGTGATGATACTAGAGATTAAAAATAATACTTTGAAATAAATAACCTGTTTTCGTTTATAAGAATTTTCTATTTTTTCGAATTAAACATTCATTTTATTGAAAATTTGATTTATATATACACTAAGTGAAATTTTCTATCAATAAGGTCAGTTGGCTACAGCTGCCGGAACCGTTAGTCACACGAGCCTTTTTCTTTTTTTTCCATGTGAAAAAGTGTACAATGTTACAGCTCTGTAACAGTTGCAATTGCAACAATAGATAGACAAATATACAAAATAGTGCAAACCCTACGGTTTTCATAATTTATACCATATCTATAAAAAATAATTATTATTCTTATTTTTATTATTATTATAGGGATTCACATTCATAATTATTAAACTATTATTATACATCGTGAAATTATAAAAGGAAATAAATATATATATATATATTATACAATACATTAAAAAAAAAAAAAATACTAGAGCTAGAGTTGTCGATAAAAGCAATTGCATCATTCATATACCTTTTTTTTTTTTTACCAGCAAGTTGTAAAAAAATAATTCGTCCTATTTTCAGCAATTTTATCTCTATAGTCACGTCTGCTTTGTGAATCATTTCTGTTGGGCAGCATGTCCAACTCCTCCTCCGTTATAGTCAGCTCCAGGGTGCAATGGGAACTGATGTTGCTGTTGCTGTTGTTGCTGTTGAGATTGATATTGGTGCTTATTGCCTGTGTGAGAATTATATCCACTATTGCTTGGTGTACCATATCCAGCGGGCACAATTGATCCATAGGAATTCATACCCATCATACCATGAGGAACATTTTGGCCAAGTCTAGGAAAATAGCTTGGAAAGTTATGATCATAGAAGTATGGAAACTCAAATTTATTTCCACTAGCGTGCTCCCCAGTCCCTATGCTGGTTCTAGATGAGGCGTTACTTTGAATAGAATACCCAGAATTAGCACCTCCAGAGGAAGGGGAATTTATCATTCCAGCAGAACCCGGGGGATAGTAAGAAACATATTGGTTGTAGTTTCTCAAACCTGCGAGTGGTGGGCTCATTGGATTGTATCTTCCATCAAGGGATCCTGCTTGAGGGTTTAAGGAATTAAACATTTGGCCATAGTATCTTAGACTTTCATAATTTGGGTGGCCCATTCCAGAATAATGCAAAAGTGAAGATGGGCTAAAGAACTGATTGGAAGAAAAACTTCTGGGATGGGGAGGAGTAGAGATAATAGCAGGCATGTTATTATTACTGTTACTATTGGTATTGTTGTGAAGACGATTTCGATTAAAGAAGGATCTTGTATACATTCCAGAAGTATTGTTGGAAGTATTACCAGTAGGTGGAGCGGCTGAAGGGACTCTCGGATCTGGTTTTTTTACAGAACCATCACCCTCAAATGAGTTAATAATAAGTCTATGCCCAATTTCCAAAACATTATCTCCCAATTTCTTTCCATTCTACTTGCAAATTTCAAATTAGTATTCCTGATGAGGTAGGAGAGAAAAAAATAATAAAACATACTTCTTGAGTGGTTGCTTCTCTAGCATTCAATTCGTGCTCAAATTTGACATAAGCTCCAACGCCAGATTCTCCGAGTTGAGTTTTTTTAGCTGAACTGTTGTTTGAGTTTCTAATTATGTCAATATCTTTCACAGTACCATATGAAGAAAATTTTTCTAAAATTTGTTTTTCAGTAACATCGGTAGGAAGACTTCGAACTGAAATTGAGCGAAAATCCAATTTGTTAAGATCAAGCATTGAATCGACATTTTGGCACCAGGTGATATCCCATTTCTAGAAAAGAAAAACATTGTTAATAATACTCATGATTGATACGACTGTTATGAAAAAAAAATGCATACGGAGTTTAGATTCTCATCCTATAAAACAAATTGACATGTTAATAACAAAACAAAACAAAAAAAAGCAAATGTTATAGAAAAACTTACATTATAAGCTTTTATAGCATCTGTTCGAAAAGCAAATTTGACAAACCATTCATTGTCATAAAATTCAGCAGCATTTGGGAGGTTTGTATCTTTAGCTAAAGTCAAATCTTCAATCTCACCAAAAGACTCAACAACAGCTCTAACTTCCTATAACCAGTACCAACAAATAAAAGATTGAACGTATCAGTCAGTAACAAAAATTAAACAAATAAAAGATAAAAGACAAAAATTTTCAGCATACTTGTCGACTTGCATTAGAATTTGATTTGGGAGAAATGAAAATAGTTCTATTGACTCTTGCATGTTCACATCGTAATGGCCTTCTATTCAAAATATAGCCATGTGCTTTTTTCAATGCAATTTTGGCTTCATCGACAGTTTCAAACTGAGCGAATGCATATGGGCGATTTTTGCTGTCTTTTAAAACTTTAATCTCTGGTTTGTTTCCACAAATCTTGTTGACAAAATTTATTGATTAGTATTTTTGAGTTTAAAAAAAAAAAAAAAAAAAAAAAAAAAAAAAAAAAAAAAAAAAAAAAAAAAATTGTCATACTCTATAAAACAATCCTTGTAAGGCTTCCTTATGTTCAGACGGGGGAATTCCATTAACAAGACTGCAGAAATCATTTAACCAAAAGTTAGTTTTTATTTGTGAACACTAGTTTTCAATTTTTGTTGTTTTGTTTTGCGTTGTTTTGTGTTGTATTGTATTGTATTGTATCGTATTGTATTGGCAATAAGGGGTATTATGATGTTGCAGTGAAAAATCTTCAATAATCTCTAAATTGGTAAACATTCCAAAATGTAACAATATATCTCTCAGCAAAACATTAAACAATACCAATTTAAACTAAAAAAAATAAAAATTATTGATATCATACCTTGCGACAAAAATGCAAGCAGCGGGATATTTGATCATATAATTACTATCTGAAGACTCGGATGGTTTGTTTGATGGCAGCCCATTTCTATCAGACTTTAGAAGTTGAGACATGCTAGAAGGCAATTGAGAAGTTGATTGAGATCTTCCAAGGTTGAATGATTTGGAGTTAGCATTATATTTTATTTTATTATTGGAAGCAATTGCGGGTTTTTTGTGATATGATCTGGGCAATGATTGTGGTGATGATGACGAAGAATGTTGCTGGTTGTATGATCTGTTAGAGGGTGGGGGGGTTACATGTGTTTTGGCAGGAGAATTATCTAGATTGAAAAACAAAAAAAAAATGTGGAGTAATGTTAATATTTATTTTTTATATTTGCAAAATGAGTTAGTAAAATGAAATCATGACAATAGGTTCTGTGTCCTGAGTAGTAAGTTATTTATAATGTCATAAATCATGTTGATGATGTATGCAAGCTTCTAAATAAGCCAAAAATACGACATCAATTGAGTAAAAGTTCAATCTGATTAATTTTTTGATCCAACTAAAACGAGACTAAAAAATCAGCATCACACAGCACACATACATGCACCAAACAAAACAAGATGTTTTAGATTTCAAAGTTTTTTTTTTTTTTTTAAGAAAAAATATATCTAATCAATTGATGTCGCTATGTGGATATGTATATATTGTCGGCACCAGAGGAGAGGAAATAAGTGTATATAGAATACAACATACCTTTTGTTGAAACTTGTTTCTTTGCAACCATCGTTAAATAGCTCAAAGAAAAAAAACGCGACTCTTTTTTTTATTGAAGTAAGGTAAGCAAAGCTTAAAACAGATGCTTTAGTATTGAACAGTAAGTGGTAAGATGTACTGATGATTATATTATTATTAGCAATTTTTTTGTTTTTTTATATATTTTGAAAAGGGCTTGTTAATAAACTAATCAAATATCACAGAGCATGTACAATGATTTTTTGCAGTAAAAAGAGAGAATTAACAAGATGGAGTAGTTGATATATATATAAGCGATATAGAGCGAAATGCTTTAGAAAAGTAGCTAAATCAATGATGATGATAATGATGGAATTGAACAAAAAAAGAAAGAGAAGTAGTATTAAATAAAAAGAAAAAGGTTTATTATATATAAAAATAAATAAACAATTATTAAGGGAAAAAGGCTTAGTATTTATAAAGATCCAATTCATGACTATTGTAGCGTTAACGTAGTACTGGGTTTGGCGGCAGCTAAAAGTTCATAACATGGCAATTGTTGCAATATCAATGTTAATTTTGAGGTAAATGAGGCTCAAATCATTTTTTAACTCCTTTCAGCCATTTTTTTATTTTACACAATTGAAAAAATAAAAATTGTTTAGTCAATCAATGTATGACAACCATTGCAACACATTATTCTATAAAGCTTGTATCATAGCAACCCTAACCACGTTTTCGCATTCAACACCCAGCGTTCAACCTCTCTCTCTCTCTTTTATCATTATTAGTATCACCATTGTTGATTTCAAGTTTGTTTCGTCCAACCTCTTGTGTTTCTAATATTTATTCAACAAAAATGGCACATTCTTCGGGTCATGCTTTATCAAATTTTGAGATTGAAAATAACATTGTTTCAATAGATAACTCTGCAGAACTAGTCGATGCAATTTATAACTATGATGTACAAGAGCAAGAGGCTTTGATAAACAAAGCTCCTTGGAAAAATGAGTATGTTTGATTGTTATTTACATATTGAAAAAAGCTTTCTTTAGAGAGTAAAAAGAAAAAAAATAAAACTCTAACTTTTTCTAGTCCTGTTTGGTTTAAAAAAGTTCGAATATCATCAATCGCACTGATCAAAATGGTATGTTACATTATTTTTGCTTTTTTTATTTTATTTTATTTTATTCTTAATTTCCTATTTAATTAGTTTTCTAAACAAACTCACACTTCCTTTTCAATTTACATGTTTTTTTTTTTTTTTTTTT
>CBXB010000015.1:106628-117043 GCA_000817185.1 Magnusiomyces clavatus CNRMA 12.647
GTTTTTTTTTTTTTTTTTTTTTTTTTTTTGGTAAAACACAAAAATTACAGATATTTATCATTTCAAGTTTTTTTCTTTTTTTAATATATCACTATATTCTCCATCGAACTACAGAAATTATATTACGTTAGTATGGATTTCTTTAAACGGATTCAAGAACGACTTCCTTGAATTCGCTAGTAACCTTCTTTCCACTGTCATCCTTGAGGGATTCACCGTGGAGTTGGAGAAGAGCACCGAGATCAAACTTGGGTTGCTTAAGAAGCTTAATCTTGCGGATGTGAACATTTTGGAGAGGGAAGATGTTTCTGGTAGAGGATTCAATTTCACGTCCAATAACTTCTGGAATGATCTTAGAAACAAGGTTGTTAAGAGTAACGTTAGCAGCTTCCTTGTAGATAATTTCGTTCATCTTCTTTCTGATGGCACGAATTTGAGATGATTGAGCATAACAAGTTCTCTTAGTTTGGTTAGCAGCACGCTTGGTGAAAGCAATAGCGAAAATGCGGATATAGTAATCATCGGAGGTCTTGACAGTGACGTTGGTCTCAATCAAGGTTTGCCACTTGCGGACAAAAGATCTCAACTTGTCGCTGGCAAAGTCAAGACCGTGGAAGTTGGTGAGAAGATTCTTTCCTTGGACTTCATCAACGCGGAGTTGAATACGACGGAAAGCGTGGTCTTCTTGTCCTTGGAGATCAGCAAGAGAAACATCAATAATTCTTCCCTTGAGTTCGTCATTAGCGTTCTTCAAACCTGTTGAGCGGTTGACCAATGTCTTGCCAACATCTCGCTTTTCAAAAGGAGAAGGTGCCTTGATGTTGTACCATTCTTTACGGGAGAAGGGGTCGATGACCTTCTTCTTCATACCCTTCTTTCCTTTACTCAATCTTTTGTTCTTGCCGACAACCATTGTTAGGTCTTATATTTGGTATTCAGGTGGGTAGGTGGAGAGTGTCGAACTGGCCTGCGCTGAAAAAGTACAAAAGGGAAAAGTAAAAGGAGGAAAAAAAAAAGTGAAAAGAGAAAAGAAAAAAGTGAGTGTGTATGTTGCAGAGTGGGTTGGGAGGAGTATGTCTTTTGGCAGGTACTCCATACTAAAAATTTTGGTATGTGAGAATTTAATCTCCTCTGCCATTGCTCACTAAGCTGACATTTTTCGAGTGGTGACACCATTGGTACAAGGCTGAAATTTCCAATATGATGCGGTCATGTGTTTTTTCGGGATGATATATTGCACATTCTGAATAATACTCTTTAATTTCCTATTTGGGATTCAGCCCTAGTTTTTTTTAGCTAGGTCAATTTTACAACATATGACACTTTGAATTTTGTTACAAATATTGTCCAACTGTAATTTCAACACGAAATTGAAGCGAACCTGTTACAAACAAAGCTATAGATTGTCCAAGTACGGAGAAAGTACCCTTACAAACTAAAAAATTATTGATAACCATGATCTTAATCTACAAAACCGATGAGTCTATATAGCTCAATTTGTCAAATTATCACTGATTTTTTACACACTTTTCAAATCAAACAATTTCTAATATACGTGTGCTGAAAATGTTGCTTATTAACTACTGTTTTGCTTAAAAATTGTATCAAATTAATTTAGGTGTAAATAGTTTGTTATATTCCAAAGTGGCTACGTTATCAACACTATTGTTTGAATCATTATTTTTCTATATATTTTTCACAATTGATCTTACCTTTGCCAATTGCTTTGCCGTTCTACTGAATTTTATAAAAATCCACACTATCTTAATATGATTGTCTTTCCAAAGTAATCATGCCTTTATAGTTCGCCAAGCTTCAAGATAATGGTTCAGAAGAAATGGATTCTTCCGTACTAGCTTCAAAAATCATGATTTTCAGTTTGACCATTTCTAATGGTTCAATTTTTCCCTGAAACTTTTTTTTTTGAAATTGGGTGTTATGTTATTTCTTAAATATATTTTTTTATTTACGTAGGTAATAGTCTGATCAGTCCAAAAGTTTCACTTAACTTATTTAATATGTAAAACTCAAACAAAAGGGTAAAACGTACAGGGTACAAAAAATCAATTAAGTCAAAAATTCTGAAAACAGTACAAGAATAATCACTCGTTATGTAGTGAGTTGGATTAAATTAAAAAAGAAATTGCAAAATAAAAAATCATGTTAAAAATAACTGATTTGTTATATTTTAAAAACTGAGAAATTGATTATACAGTAAACCTTGAATTGATTGTCAATTGGACAACTCATAATATTGAGTTTTTTCAAACAAATGCCTTGCACTTTCCCGGAAAACTGATGCAATATTTTTTGTAGATACAAAGTAATACTTCTAACTGTAAATAATTGAAATTCCTTTCGTACTAAACAGCATCTTAACAAAATATCGGATTTTTTTGTAGATATGCATATATTATTTTTCAGAGAAAAATTATTACATATTTTTGATCTCATTTGGCATGTAAAGTATATATTTCTCTGATAAAATAAAGCAAACTAAATGTAACGAAATGAAACTAAATACTTGTTATCAATGTAAAAAACTAAGCATACACGAACGATATGTATGACGTTTAGCCTTTTTATCATTTTTTTACATTTTTATTTAATCATTTCAAATGTCTTTTCTATCTGTTGTGGTAATTAGTCATTTATTTAGAATATAACCTAAACCCTAAGAAAAATCTATTTCATTATTTAACATCAAATTCTAATTAAGAAAAAGTTGAAAATGCTTTAGTTTGTATTATTATTGTAAAAGAATTACCAAATCCATCACTGAAGTCAATTTCTCTTGTTTCATGGATTCACTAAATTGAAAATAGTTTTAAAGCTTTTTATTCCAAAATCTCAAAATGTTTCTGTTATTTTTTTCCTATGACTAATTCAAGATGCCGCTTCAAAATATTTGACTATATCTTTGATAACCCTTTGTTAGAATTATACGACAGAAAAAAATCTTTATTTGCCGAAATTTAAAGATGCCTATTCAATTGACACATTTTAGTAAAATGTTAATTTCTTGAACAACGGACATTTCAGATAGTTGTGCTATGTTGGTTCCGAATTTAACGGTTTCAATAGCATTTATTTGTAAATTCTAATATATTGTTTTTTAACATGTTCAATTAACTCTAAAATATGATTTCTGCCATAGTTTAACTTTTCAATATATTTCAAAACTATATAAACCACAAAAAAAATATTAGAATAATAATTATTTGTCTTTGTGCTATAAAAAACAGATTTGGTAGTTTGATTATTGTTTTTTTAGATGTTGTCAATTTTACAGTCTCTGATTGGTCTAAAATAGTTTTTTTTTTCAATTTCCACTTTTTTTGTTTTTGGTTATCTAGTATATTCTAGAAGATATCTATACCCTCGGCAGTACATCGACTCAGACTGTATCACATAAAAAAACATTATACGTTTGATTTTATCAATATACCGATACCGCTTTTATGGTTTGTTTTTTCTTTTTGACTTTTTTTTATCAAAAAGTATACAATCAGAGTACTCGGTAAATTGAAATGGAAGATTAAAGACTATACTAGAATTTTTGGGAAGTTTTATACTACTTCTTACAAAGTTAATTTTAGAATTAAATAAGCTGTTTAAGGATGGTAAGCAAAAATGAGCACATAGTTACAGTCTTATCTTTCACCAGAAAGTATGAACTATAAAAGTTCAATCTATGAAAGTAATAGTTGTCTCTTGAAGAATATAAAACGTAACTCTAGATGATGAAAACAAAGCAATTGAATTGAATTGAATTGAATTGAATTTTCACAAAAAAGTAGGGTTGGAGATTAGATAATTATGTTCATTTATTGATTATCAGAATGTCTTCATTTTTCTGACTAAAAAACAATGGCAAAAGCCTTTTAAAAATTCTAGTATAACTGAAATCTTACATCAAATAGATGAATGCCTGAAGATTAACTTTCCTCTTTCACTTTCATAAACAAATAACATCAATAATTTCAATTCTATATTCACAAAGTCAAGCCCCTTATTTTTAGAGAAAAAAATAAATAAACAATAATAGTAACTATCTCAAACCCTCAAACAAATGGTTATCAACTTAGTTTTTGGAATGATTATCAAAAGGTTTAATTAAACACAAATATTACAGATTTAAAACATGAAATTGTCTCTTTTGTTGTTAGTACTGTAAGTAATAAATCAACTGGTTTGACTAGATAGGGCATTGGAGTATTAATAGCCTTGATATATAAATTTTATGTTCCAATAAGTAAAAAATTTTGCTTAATAATAAAGATAAAAAAAAAAAAAAAAAAAAAAAAAAAAAAAAAAAAAAAAACATGATAGAATTGATTTTCCGGTAATTGGAGGCTAATTGAGGAATTCTAAACTTTATTGATCCCTAAAAATAATATTTTTCAAAGAAAAAAAAGTAAAGTAATGAAATGCTGTTTGTTTTTAATATAGCTTAATGAAGGGCACCGGGCGAGTTACTATTTTGCTTATAAATCAAAGAATAGAAACTGAAATTATAGATACTGGGGTGGGTATCTAACCTTTTTTTTTGGCATGTTGGTCATGAATTATGAGTCACAGTTAAGTTTAGCACATATACGGCTGTGCTTCCCCAGAGTAAAAAATAAAATAAAATAAGATAAAAAATACAACTGCCAAGTTTATTATAGTTTGTAGTCTTTAATTGATTCTATTTAAAAAAAAAAAAAGTTTTATTATCTCTCTAGTACCACATTTGTAAATACGATAAGATTGTGTCAATCTGACAATATGAAATAACTTGTAGAAACATTATTTATTAATGGTTTTGCTATAGTTTTTCTACTGGTTGATTTCAGTTTCTTCAATTTGAAAGTCCTTTATGAAATCAAAAGGTCAATGAAACGGCCCCTTTGCGATTTAAAAGCAAAATATATTATGGCTTACAAATAAAATAGAAAATCAATTTTCTTTTATGCCAATCGGCTTTAAAAGTTTTCTGTTTGTCTAGTTTTTTTCTTGTTTCTGCGCCAAATCATATAATAATAGTTTGATTTTCTGATTTTTATTTTTAGTTTACACGGAACAACCAATACTAATTTAGGTAATAAAACAAACAAAAGCAAAAACCAGGCCATCTAACGTGTTTTTAGTTTAAACCTATCATCGTATTCCTTAGCGAAATCATGCCTTTTTTTCTCAATTGTTTCGCTTTGTAATTCACTTCTATATTAAAAACTAGATATAACATTTGTTTATTTTTTTTTATTTTCTACTACTTCAAATAATTTAGAAATACAAAGAATGTTCTGAAAGTTTACCATCTAATTAACTGTTTATTCGTGTAATTCTTAAAGGTCGTTATGAATTACTGTTAACAGATCAAAAACTGTTGATAAAAAATGATGTTTTAGTGACTCATCTCTCTCATTCAAGGTTCTCATTCTTCATTAACTTTGTAAAACAAAATAATACAAAAAATATTTTTAGTGTCAGTTTTCAGTTTTTGTCTTTTATTGATAACTCAAAAAATACAAAAGGATCATGTTTAGCCCTGATTTTTGTTCAAGATTTTTTTCATTCTATAGCCTTTTCTTTTATAAATTCCTATCAATTGCCAAACAAAAAAAAAACCCATATACTCTATCAATACTTATAACTATTCTTAATTTTTCTTGCAGAAATAATTTTTAATATTTTTATTCAATAAATAACTATTCTTACGAAATAGAAAACATTTTTTTATTTTTTATTTATTTATTTTTTCAATTTACAAGTAAAGTTTTTCAAAATTTTTCAATTACATCAGCAGTAGTATGAAGAAAAAAAACGTGACAGATAGGCCGACTTCGTCCTTATCTCAGCAGCCGTTCACTAGGGATGACGGCGGGCTCTCCGCACAATCCACAACGGGTAGCTCCAGATCTTCTTCATCTATTGGTGATTCTAACAATAATCAAGCAAGCAGCACCACCCGTTATGACCACTCTTCTTTACCTTCTGCCCAACCTTCAACATATTCTTCCTCCACATCTTCTATTATTTATAGTAATTTTCCAACTCCCTCACTTGAGTCTAGTTCTTCCTCTATCTGTTCTACCGCTTATGATAACCTAATATACGACATGACTCAATTTATTGAAGAAGGACCACCCGAGTACGGCAGTGAATATAAAGTTGAGCCAATCACTGTAAAAAACGCAATGCCACATATGCTCAACATCCAGTTTCACAACCCAAAACCTTCATTTGACGTTGGCGAAACAATTTTTGGAACCTTAAAAGTTGCTATTCCTTCAAAGGACATACATGTGCATTCACTAACTGTAGCGCTAAAGGGAGAAGAAGTCACAACAAAAAGCACGTTTTTGCATGACCATTTGATTCGCCGAACGTTTGGCGTCAATGCTATTGACATTTCAGGACTTCCACCAGACGGCATACTGAAAAAAAACTTTCTATATCATTTCCCATTCTCCATTCAAATTCCACATAAACTGAAAGAAAACTGTTGCAAGGAAAACGAGGCCGCAAAAGGTCTACATCTGCGTTTACCACCTTCTGTTGGATCTCGACCAGAGTCGCTAATCCATGCACGCAACGTCCCAGGCAACGTCGCACGGGTCACTTACTACATCTCAGCACTTTTAACGCGCCAGGACGAAAAAAGTGGGAAAATTTGCCCAGTCACATCGTTTGAAACAACATTTACTCTTATCCCCTCCTACCCAATTATGCCTAGGCATTTAGTTCCCCCCAAGCAGCCGTTTCGAGCCTTTCAAGATATATATTCACGCAAGAAAAAAAGGCAGGTGTGTGGTACAATAGAGCTACAAATAGACCGTGCAGCCATTATTTCAATTGACAAAGCGTCAGTTAGTGCTATCCCAGTTTTGCTTAGTTATTTCCCAGGACAATGTGCATTTAACAAAAGTCGAGGTACAGGGAGTAGTAGCAGCAGTGCTGGTGGTGGTAGTCGTAATAGATCGCCTTCACCCGAAGAGGATATTCCAGCAGTTGTTGGATTCTCATCATTTCTAAAAGCACGCACAGTATATTCAACAACAGACGCAATGATTCACTGTCCAACGAGTTTTACGAATGTCAAGCCGATACAGCACAACAACCGTATACATGAACTCATCAACCCCGTGGGCAAAAGCATTAATTTGGTGGGTAGCGGGGTAATAACAGAGGGCAGCCAAAAAGAGGTTTTTCAAATCACTCGCTTAAGCCAAGGAAGCTTACCCAATACCAGTAAGTGGCACCGGGTCAGTGTGGCTGGAGGAAACGGGAAACCCCGAATGGAAAGTTGTCACATGCACTTTGCTATGCCTCTAAGTGTGCCTTCAGAAGACAAGTCCCTACTGCCAAACTACGAGTCGTGCTATACTATGCGCGACCATACACTGGTAGTCTCTGTTGCCTTGAGTAATGGAAGTAACGTCAACTTGGAAATCCCAGCATTGGTTACTAAAGGCTCTGAAATTACAACAGCCATTCCCAGTTATGTAGAGTAAGAAGAAAAAAAAAAAAAGTTTCTTATTTTTTTTTTCCTTTTCTCAATTAGTTTTTAAATCAAAAGTTATTATTGTACACATGTATTCTCAAAACTTTATTTATAGTCACTATTCTTCAATCTCAATCAAAATATCCATTCTAATATATATCATATATAAAAATTCAAACAGTACATCATTCTAAAAATAAAAAACAAAAAATTCAATTCGAATGGTTTCTGTTTTTTCAAATAACGTAAGTGATAACTTTTTTTTTCTAACTAAAATAGGAAATTTTCAGCCTTAAATAAAACACTTTAATATCATTTTTATTTGAAAAAGGTAAAAAAAGTTAAAGATCATTTTAATGTTTCATAAGCCCATATTTATTTAACCTATATTATATTATATATCCTTATTTGTATATTCATGAAGTAAAAAAAAAAGTATCTATTATGCAAATCCAACCAATTATATCATTCAATAGAATAATCAGGAATTGGTTGAGACAATGTCAAATTGTTTATGAGTAATGCAGGAATTTCTAAGGTGACTATAGTTCCACAAGACAACTTTACGGCAGTTACCAAGGTATAGTCGCGTTTAGTCAAGGTTGACTCGAAAAATGGAATGATTCCGGCATGGTAGTCAGAAGAAGAGAGCTGGATGGGGACAGAAAAGTTGAGAGAATAAACGGGTTGTTGAAACTTTTCCATTTCTTGTAGATTGGGTTTCCATTCATATAAGGATCCATCTACTGCTGGTAGTTCGTACACTTGATATATTTCATCATAGTGTCTATGAGATTTTTGTTGAAATGTCAAGTTCTGCTCTTTTTGATTATTATTATTAGTATCAAGCAAATTTAATGATGATGATGTGTGATAAACATTGTTGTTGTTATTATTAGAAGTATCTTTGAAACCTTGTTTGATACTACTATTAGGCTTTAAATTTACTGATAATCCCATTTCTGGGTCAATAACATCGTTTAAATCGCTTCTAATTTGAATGTTTTTAATCATGGAAAAAACAGTAGGGCAACCATTCACTGGAGACCCTGTAGAATATACGGTTCGTGCTTTTAAATAGGATCCAATCATTCGGACGTCTGGAGGCATTCTCTGAGAAAACTCTGGATCTCGTCTGTTTGGATAGAAATGCAAGACCATGGGAATCGAGACGTAAGATCCGAAAGAAGAGTTGTCGATAGGAATGATTGGGCAGCTTGTGTTTGCCAACTGAATAACACCGACAAGTCTTTTACTTGTCCGTGGTCCGACAATAGTCGTCTTCGTGCGCTTTATTATGACATCCTGGTATGATTTGTACTGTTGGGACTGTTGTTGGGATGACGTTGGAGAGAGGATTTGAGGAGGAATTGGGTATGACGGAATAATTGTGACATATCGTTGAACGTTATCAACAATAGTTTCGTTTTTCTTAGTAATCGATTTGAAGCTCCCCACTAAGCGATAAGTTACCCTTGCTACGTTTTGTGCAGCAGTACTACATCCCCCCAAAAAAGGGCCATTTGTTTCCTCTGTCGGAGACCCGAAACTTGGAGGAAGACGGAGGTGATAGCCTGTTTCAAAGTCCTTCCTGTGGGCCGGCTTAAGAATTTGCGGGATTTCAAATGAGAATGGAAAACTGTAGATCTTGCGCTTGTGCAAAATGTCATAGTGTGGGAGAACTGAAATGTCCATGTAGCCTAGCTTCATTCGCCGTCGTCGATAGCCTTCTTGTTTGTTTTTCCATAGCCGTTTGTTGACAACTTCTTCTCCTTCAAATGATATTGATATGGATATCACTCGCATAATATGTTCGGTGGAGATTTGAAAAGTCCCGTAGATGAAATCGCCTATATCGTAAGAGTCTTTGGCGTTTTCAATATTGATGTGGAGCCTTGGAGGAGGCTGATTAGAATCAGGCCAATCTTGTACTGTAAAAGAGCCATGATGGTTTGGAATATCGATATCCAATATTGCCATAATGTTATATTAATAGAACAAAATGAATGGTCTATATGAATAATGAAGGAAATATATTATTGGTTGGGGAACAAACAAAGGATATAAAACAGGAAAAACGTCAAAAAAAAAACAGAAATTGAAAATTTTAGAAATTTAACACTGAAAGTAGATGTTGTTATTTTGTTATTGTATCCTTTTCTATATTTTATACAGGTCTGGATTTATTGAACCTTAAAATCCTTTAAAAAGGGATGCGAAGCTTAATAAATCGAGGGTTTTTTTTTTTTTTGGGCTATAATAGAAATGAAAAGAATAGTATTACCAACTAGACTAATCGCAAGGCTAAAAATAACATCATTTGTTAAAAAGTTTGTTGCATATGGTACCCATTCAGCACTCATAACAATAAGTGACATTACATCTCTTATAACATAAATATTTATCTGAGAGACTCCATTGATAATCGTGATTTTTTTCGTTGATTCATAAATAAATTTGATTTTTTTTTTTTTTTCAATTTTAACTATTATTAATTCAAAATATTCTTGAACAGTAGTAGTAATAGCTCAACTGATTTTGTTTAATAGAAAAATAACTCAAGACCCATTTTAGAAAAATCAAATTCCACTAAACTCCGTTTACATGCTACTACTGAGTCATTACAAATAATCAACATAGTGACAAACAAGCCAGACTGTTGTTTGTTTGTTTGTTAAACAGCAAATGAAAAAAACAAAAACTAATCATATATGACTAACAAAAAAACCTTGAGGTTAAAAAAAAAGATTATATTTAGGCATGTTGTAGATCCCAAATTTTAAATGTTCGAAGAACTCAAGGTTTGAGTTTTTCGGCCTTTAGAAAAAAAAAGTCCGGCCTTTAAAATTTTTTGGCCGCGAGAAGCGTAGGAGAGACAGTATTTCCGCTAAAAAATATATTAAAAAAAAAAAAAAAAAAAAAAAAA
>CBXB010000015.1:117131-134082 GCA_000817185.1 Magnusiomyces clavatus CNRMA 12.647
AAAAAAAAAAAAAAAAAAAAAAAAACATTAACACTTATATATGTTTTTAGCTTTTTAGCTTAATATTAAATACTTTCGTAAAAATTTTTAACCGTTTTAATGGTATTTGATAGATCATGTTGATATTTTGATATTTTAATGAAGGAGATAATCTGAGGTGGTTAATATCCGAGTTGAAGTGCAATGGAGATTAATACCAACCAAAAAAAATAACGTTTTTAACCTTGCAGTATATAAACCACCATAAATCTCATTGTTTTTTTTATTTTTTTTTATTTTCTATAATTTTTTTTCTAATCCGTTCCTATAATTTTTTTCATGTTTTTAAATTATTAATAAATATTACCTACAATATATTTACTGCGGTGTTTACAAAACTTCATCCATGACTGAACAAGTATCTCAGGGATTTGTTCCTCCGTTGACAAATGAACAATATGAAGCTGAATCTCAAAATCGTAAAGACGAAGAAAACGATTCTGAACCAACTACAAAGTCAGAACAAATGCCAGAATTACAAAGACGTCCAACAAACTTGTTTTCGCCAAGGGTTCGACACCTTCATCGTATTCTATGGACAAAAACAGCAATTACATTGATAATAATGTGTACATTTATCCTGCTAACACTCTCAGTCTATTGGGGAGCAATGTTTCACCGAAATCAAAGAGTTCACAATCTAAATATTTGGGTGCTCAACTACGAAAATGGCCCAGACAGCTTTGTGGGGCCTTCTTTAACAAGCTTTTTAGAACCTTTAGGGAAAGTCAAAACCAATCTCGGATACCAGATCAAAGACCCCGCAACTTATGACGGAAACCTGACCACCATTCCTGTTGACACAGTCAAAGAGGTTGCTTGGGGCTTTATTGCAATTGCTCCAAACGCATCATCCTACCTTCGGTCTCAACTACAATCGCCGTCAACGGACTTTGATCCAAGTTATTTAGTCACGTTCCACTGCTCACAGGCCCGATCAGAAACCACCTTTGCTACATATATTTTCCCCCAGATAAATGTCATTGAACAGCAATGGTCTGCCATGCTTAGAGATCGATGGCTCGAAATTGTTAGAAGTCAAACTACTGCTACACAACTGACTGAAATTTTTGACACAAACCCCAACATTTTGGCCAACCCAATCAAAATCACCATCATCAACCACCGCCCATTTTTCAACGAAGTTTCTTCAGCAGTGCTTAGTGTTGGACTCATTTTCCTTATTATTGTATCATTTTTCCAAATTCCATTTTTCGTTCCAATCCACATGATTTTCATTGGCAAGATCAAGTTTCCTCAGTATATGATTCTCCGGCCTTTTCTCAACTACGTCTCTGTGTTTATTTTGTCACTTGGGTTTTCACTTGTATCACTTGCTTTCCAAGAGGACTTTACCTTGAAGTATGGTAGAGGTGGTTTTGTCGTTTACTGGATGATTAATTATACAGCCATGGTGGCTCTGGGTGGTGCTTCTGAAAATGTCGGTGCTATAATCATGACTATATTCCCACCAGCAATGGGGTTCTGGCTTATTTTTTGGGTCTGTTTGAACTCTGCTACTTCTATTTTCCCATTGGAATTGTCTCCTGGAGTTTATCATATTGGTAGAGCGTTGCCTGTTCACAATGCTCAAATGGCCATTAGAACAGTTCTTTTTAATACAAACAATAAACTTGGTATGAACTTTGGTATTTTGATTGCTTGGATAGTTGTCAATTATATTTTTAGTTTCCCATCATTGGCATTTGTCAAGTGGTACAGAGCCAGAGAAGCTCGTAAGGCTGCTGCTGCCGGTGGTAATGGACCAACAGGGCCATGATTGTTTATGAAATATACGCTTGTTTTGAACATAAAAAGTGATATAATAAAGTAAATAATAATTGTTTTTGATTTATTCTTGTTTATACTTGTTTTTGTTGTTTACCTTGTTATTTAATTATTTTTTTTTGTAATTAATTATTATTAAATATTCTGTATATAGTAATTTCTGTACATAATAATCTTTACCTCTTTTATAGTATTGCTATGAATATATACAGATTATAGATTACAAAACGATTGTATATTTGAGAACGAAAAAAAAAAAAGTTTAAAAAATTTGATTCTTTTGTCGAAGCTACTAAATATACCAAACAGTAGTATCAAATTCTGTCATGTTACTTTTTTTGACAATAATTGATTTATCTTAAAATTTCAAACCCAACATTCTGTTATTTATTATTGTCAATCGTTACAAATACTTTACAACTTACTCATTTGAAAACAAATAGATCCAAGAGTTGATTACGTGTGTTGTAGACTCAAATAAGTGTTATATAATGTTTTGTTATTATTGTTATTATCATTATTATTATTATAGAATAGTTTATGAAACATAATGTTATTCTTTCTAATACAATTACTACCTTTTTTAAGATAAAATTTTGTCCAAGTATTGTTAAACCATAAACAATACAAATTTTTTTTAGTGAATTTTTGATTGTCTTTATTGTGTAAGATTCGATCAACAAAACGAAACAAAATAAAAATGTACATCAATTTAGTTTTATGTATAGTCTTAACCATTCATTCCAAGCATTCATTGGTACAAAACTCTAAAAAAAAGTAAAAAATTGTGCTATTACATAAAAAAAAACTTACATATCATGGTTTAATATCAAACCAATAAAGCAGTGAAATTCTTTAAATTTATTAAATGACAAGGAAATCGGTGTATAAAATGGAATTGAAATCAAGGTATCTAGACCAGGGGCAAAGGAAGAGATTAAGAAAAAGAGAAAAAAATATACAACAGTTTATGTTTATTATGTAATATATTACTAATGATCAATAGCTGTACTTGCTGAGAAACTTGTCAAATGACGTGCGTGCGTCGTACAAAAATCAAGGAGATAGGGAAAACAACAACGAAGAATTCAATTTATCACTAGACTGTAATTTAACACCCACAATTATTACTACTATAATAATTCCTAATTTTTATTATAAAATATTAAGTAAAACTTTTCTCCTTTTTTTTAATGTGTTTGAATCCTCAAAATTTCTAAAACAGATTGTTATGAAAGATAGAACAAAATAGAGATAGAAATATGTTATTGTAAATCATTTCAACAAAGAGATTATTATATAAAAATAAGGCTCATCTTTGTATTCAAGCAACCGAAACTCTACAAAGAATTCGTTGTTATCTCATGATACAATAGTAAAAGGAGCATTTACAACCTTCCACAAGTCATATGACCTTATCATGTGTGTTACTTCGCTGACATAATAATTAAATAAGCAATCCTAAAACAGTGAGGGGATGGCTGTGTGGAGACTGGTCTTAATATAGAATTCACGTGACTCACTAGTATGTTTTTGGTTATGCTTCATTTATGCACTACTGGCACACAGGAGAAGTTTGGCAGGGCTGGTTTTAAAGTGGATGGTTGTTCGGCAATAACAGTACCGTAAGTACTTCTTCAAAACAGTCTGTTTGGTTGCCTCCTTGCCCACCAACAACCAACCATTTTTTTTTTTTTTCCGCAATTGTATATAAATATATATATATATCTTACCTTTGATTTTTTTTCCTTTTTTTTTTTTATTTTCTTTTTTTATCCTATTTTCCTATCATCACCATTTCGAAACAATCTATAAAAATTTTCAAATAATTTCACCATAATCAATCGTTACTTTTACAATACACAATCCAACACTTTAAAAAAACAATTTCAACATTTCAAAAGTTAAACAACAAAACTCTTTTTCTAAAAAAAAAGCTTTGCAGAAATTCCACCAATCATCTTTCACAATACTTATCTCTATCTTCTTAATATCCCTATTTTGCTCGACAAAACCTTCAATTAGACATCCTAGTTAACACGATGAGCTTTTACAGTTATTCTCCTGGCAGATCCCCTCCATCAAACTCTCCTCCAACATCTCAACTTGTTCCCGTTGGTTCTGGAATGTACTATGCTGTCAGGTCTCCCTATGTCTCACCCAACACTATTCATGGAGGCAAGACCTATCCTGCCATGTCTTGGAAAGCAAGATTCGAAGCAACTCGTGGATTTGATCTTGAAGACGATATGGAGTTTTGTCCTACTATAATTCAAAACTCAATGAACTCTTCTGCCGCCTTTTCCAACCCTTCGAACCCGGAATACTACACTCAATCTCCTATTAACTCTCCATCCTTCCAGCACTCTTCTGTTTCTCCATCTGCATCTTCTCATAATACAATCACTTACTATGGAGGTTCATCTTCTGCTTCTACTGTTAATACTGCAAGCGCTGTTTCTTCCTCCTTTTCGTCAACCAATGGAACATCTACCCCTGCATCTTATTCTCCTAACAGAACTAGTTCATCTTTTCAACCTCCAAAGGCTAGAAAGGGTATTCAGATTATTGACCCACAAACAGGTTTAAAGGTCGGCTCTCCTTCCCTTTCATCTGCAGGCCTTCAAAGAGCCTAGAGATTATACACTCACAAAGCAAAAGAAGAAAGTGAGAGTGAGATAAAGCGAGACTTGACAATAATAAACTTTGGGGCTCAATATTCTTGTTATTTTGAATAATTTCATTCTGTTTATATTAATACCCCTTTTATTTTTTTGACCCTATTTTTTATGTTATGACCAAATTTTTTATTATTATTATCTCATGATTCTTTTTTATTTTTATTATTATATTTTGGCTGTTTTACATTTTTTTATGTCCAAAGAAGTAACTTGCCTTTTTAATTCTCTCCTCCTTTTTCTCTTTTGTTTTGTTAATATTTTCTGTTGTCTCTAGATACCACCATTATTTATGCCTTGATTTGTCTTTATTATTTATCTCTTCAAGTTATAGATTCTATCTTTCTCCTTTTTTATTATAAAACTGTTTTTTTTTATCTCTGGGTCTATATATAAAAAAATCTGTTTTTTTAATGTCTATTATTTATTGTCATACTTTGGACTTTTATGTTTTTTTGTTTTATATTTGATTATTATTATTATCTTTATGTTGTTTTATATTTTGAAACGGTCATTATATATAAATTTACACCTATATATATATATTTCTAGAAAAAAATTGAATTTTTTATATAGTATAATTCTTTTAAATTCCTTTAAAAAGTCATATATTTTTGTCACAATCATGATACAATGGTGATGATGGTTTAGAGGTGCATGAGACCTAATTATTTCAAAAAAAACCCTAACCTTTGTGGGGTGACTGAAAATTTAATTATTCAAAAATTGGTTAGTTATCATCATTATACAAAAAATACTATATATTTATTATTCAACAATGACAAGCATGGTCATTTTTTTTTTCAAATTAAAGTATTAAGATTATTATAGAGTTTTTTATAACAAAAAAATATAAACTGCAAAAATAAAATAAAAAGTAACAAACAAAAAAAAAAAAAAATTTAGAAAAAAAAACAATAACGTAAATCAAAAGCTAGAAGCATTGTTGACATGATCAGTTTCGGTTTTATTTTCAGCAGTAGTAGGATTATAAGGAGGATCACTAGCCTTGCGTGTCTTTTGCATATCAGGAATGTAAAATCTCAAGTCAGCTCTGAAAACAAGATACAAGACATTGACAATAACCTCAATAGCACCAAAGAAAAAGTACAAGAGCCACTTGTGATATAACCAAGAGGAAAGAGGTCTACCATCAATTCCTGCACGAGGCTTAATATTAAATGTAGAGGCTGTTCTAAAAGCAGACGAGAGCGAGAGTAAGACAGAAGTGATAAGGACAAGCATGACTGCAGTAGTGATTGAGGGGCCATTGGGGTGGTTTCCAGTGTGGTTTGTGGCAAGTCCGTCTGCAGGAGGGTTTTTGCTAGCAATGACACGAATGGCCTTGCCCTCGGGGACTTGGTCTTTAAAGTAGCGGATCTGAGATCCCTTCTTTGGGAAATAAAACAAGCCAGTACTCTCGATCCATACTGGAGAAATGGTAGCAGGAAGCTCAGCCTTGTAACCAGCCTTGCCAAACTTGCCAAACCTGTGGTCAATAGTGCCTGGCTTGAATGTGTATGCAATGATTATAAGAGCCAAACCTGCAAAGGAATAGAGCGTCTGCAAAATGGCAGCTGCTTGAGCAACTTGACGACACATTCTGAGATGCCTGTCATCAAGAAAGTAGAGGTATGGGATAGCTTGGCCCAAAATGCCCATTGCAATGACTCCAAGGACAATAAGATAGGTTGTAATCATAATGCCGTTAAACCACTTCGAGTCGCCAGTCTCGGGATGTCTCCACGTAAAGATTCTGTGGCCAAAAAGCATATTCATAATGGAGATGTAGACAACGGGGACTACACAAAAGACAGTGGCTGCAATACCAGTCTGGACACGCATATTGTCAAAGGACCAGTTGATGCGGAGCCCAAAACCAATGACGCGCATAACACAGTACATTGCAAGGCCAAACGAAGGCCAAAAGTTTTGCCCATTCATCTTGTTTCGAAGGAAAATGTAAAAATGGGAAAGAGCAAAAATTGAAAATAGAGCAATGAATAGAGAACTTGGACCAACGTCACTGCTAGAGGGGTAGTCGCCGAAAAGACCAGGGAGTTCTCCCAATACCGCGTGTGCTAGCCGTTCTTTTGCTGCCGGGTTTTGGGCTGCTCCACCACCGAGTTGGCCAAGCATAGAAACAACCTTGTGAAGACCTGTTCCTGGGACTTTTCCTTGTGGAGTGACAAGAGCAAGGATCCCTCCCCCAGCACCTGATAATCCGCCTAATAATGATGCCATTGTTATGATTTTATTATGTTGCTTTTATCTGTTTGTGTGTATATTATAAATAAAAATGCCGTATGAATGAAAATTATCCGAATGTCTTTTATAAAGAGAATTAAAAAAAGTTGTTAAACAAAATATAATGAAAGAAATAAAAAAAATAAAAATAAAATGGAAATAAAAAAAAAAAAAAAGATGAAATCCTATTCTATTTATACAATTTCAATTTCAAGAAAAATAAAGATATCTATCTCTAGATATTTATTATTATTAGAGCGGGGAAACAAACAAAATAGGTGATATATGTCTTGAATTTTGTTTTTATAGAAAAGGCACAATTTGAAATCACACACACATACACACAAACTCTCAAATTTTAAATTTGTAATAATTATAAACTCTTAATTTGCTGCATTGTTCTAGGTTAGACATGGTTGCCCTTATTTCTTTTTTTTATTGTTATTATCTGTATATACAATTAAAACGTGGGGTAAAAAAAAAAATCAACACATTTGATCCTTGCAATTTCACTCAATGTCTTTAATTTCTTTTTTGTTCCGTTCTTAAAGACATTTTATAGATGAACCAAAATATATGTAATTTATTTTATAGTTAATCAAAGAAAATACAATAATAGATATAATCAATTCGTTTAATCATAGTACTATTATGCCTTTTATTCAACATTTGCTTTTGAATTTTAATTATATATTTATTTTTTTCCTTAAAAAATATTGTAATGAAAATCTTCCGTATGCTTTATTATGTCTCTCTGTGTTTTTTCCGAGTCCTTTTAAAACAATAACACCAACATTGATCCAATAGCAAGAAAATATTCTAAAATTCAAAACTACCAATTTCAATATATAAATATAAAAAAAAAATTACTCCGATAAAGACTTATTAATTCATACAATATATAGTATCATTTTCTTCTTCTTTCTTTCTCTTCCTTTCCCCCTCTTTTTGTTATTATTATTATTTTTTTAATTGTTGTAACAATTTAAAAGAGAGAAAAACGGATTTTGTCGGAATTGGTAATGATTGGTTGCTATTGCAGATATTGGTGTGAAAGAGTGTAAGCACCAATATGGGTTTTATTTTTTTTTTTGTTTTGTTATAAAAGGCTCTATCCATGTTTTATTTCTCACCATGTTTTCATACAATTAATTATAATTTTTTTTATTTTTTACCCCGCGTTGAGAAAATGTTCAAAAAACACAACAAAAAAACAACCAATTATTAAGGATTCGGTTAAGACTAATTAGTGCCGCTGCCTTTTCTCTGCTATTTCTCTGTCATTTAATTTTTTTTTCCCTCCTCACCCCTCCCCCCTTTTTTCCTCTAATAAATACATGTATATTTATCATATTCATTTTTAAAAAAAGTTTAAATAAAAAAGAAAATCCGAAAAATGAATATGATAAAAATGAAGAGCCTTGGTTGTATTAAATAAAAAAAACATTCAATTATGTTTTGGCTTTATATCCACGTATATTGTATGAAAAATATTCAAGGCCTCATTTTTAAAATTACAATTACAATAAAAAAAAAGATAAGAAAAACACTCTCTCGTATGTTTTTGTCAATTTACGGTTAATGTTACCATTTGGGCCTCTCTCTGTGTGTGTGTCGAGAGAGTGAATGTTTACAAAACAAATCCTCCCAAATTTGGAGATTGAAAACATCCGTTGGTCACAAGACCGTCTCCATTATTCATTATATGAAAGAAGCTTTAATCTAAGTTTTGTTTTTAACCCATATTTTAACCTACTACAAAAAAGAAGTTCTGCTTATTATCGTATAGTATAAATATTGCTCCGAAAGTCTTTTATTTCTTATATCTTTAAAACAACTGATGATGTCAAGTAATATTGGAAAAAAGGAGGGGGCATAAAAAGAACAAGAAGAGGATCATGGTAATTTGTTGTTCAATCAAATAGCACATGTTTCAATGACTCTTGTCAATTTCAAAACTTATCATACGACTTAATAAGAAGCTAAATCTTTTTCAATTCATTTCAAGGCAAGCGATAATTAATATCTGATATTACGTTACTACCATTTTATTTTAGTGTAGTATTTCGTAAACCAAACGTGACGTAAATACTTCGAGAAGCTTTTTAAAATTAGTCAAATGACACATATATACTAGCCGTTTGCTAGTTATTATAATAGCAATAAAAGAACGGAAATATCAATAATAATAATACTATTATGTAGCAAACTAAGCTTAACACTAGATAATTCTAGAGTCTTTAAAACAATTTTTTTTTTTTTTGTAAATCCCTTCATTAGTTTTTTAAAAAAATCAGTTGTATAATAAAATTCTCTTGTTAGAATTTTGATATACAGTTTATTTAATTTCTTAGGAAACTTAAATAGTAGTGATATGTTTTCTAGAAGAAAAAATAAACATTCCATATTTGGGATTTTATGCCCGCTTGAATGCATCGATATAACGGATATACAGCAAAAAATACAACAATGTAACATTTTAATTTTTTTCATGAAAGCTGTAATAAATATGTAATATTCACTGTTTACTTTTTTTCAAAAAAAAAAATAAAGATTTTAATTCCCATTGTTAAGGCCCACGGCGTTTGTCTCTCTTTCGAAATGTAATTGATCATTGATATATGATAACAAGACTGACCAAAACAAAAACATTGAATTATTTCCAACAAGAGTAAAGGTAAAAGTTTGTTGAAAGAAAAACAAACAAAAAATACAACCCAATTATCTGGATATTAAATATAGAGTCTAAAATATACTACTGTTAGATTGTAAAAATTTTCAAAATCCTAAAATGTTAAAAAAAAAGATAAATATAAACATGTAATTGCTAAATAAAGACTTTTTCATTTTATTATTAATTTGAAAAATATAATATTTCAACATATCTACTTGGTTTTTTACAAATTGTTTTGTAATACTCATACCATACTAGGTATAAAACCCTATTGGCTAAATTAATTAAAAGAAAAAACCCTTTAAACAATATACAAGTATATATTTGAGAAAGTATGATTTTAATTTTAGAATAATAAAGAACAAATAATAAAAAAACATACCAACTAACTGTTTTTTAATTACGATTATGTTATTAAATCAATCTTAGATTAATCTTTTTTTGTATTGTTTAAAATCGAAGAATTATACATTAATACCGATATTTAATTTTTTCTTTTGTATCTTGTCTTGCATATTTAAGAATTGAATTCTTTTTTTTATTTTTTTATTTTTTTGTGAATCTAGCTCAATATAGGTTTTTTAAAAAAAAGCCATTTGATATTTTTCTCATGTTTATTTTTTTTTAAAATTTAATTAGGCTTTTTTTAAAAAAAAATAATTTTAAATTGGGTTATAGCTACAGCCATTTCAATCTTTTATTAAAATACAAAAACATTAATTGTAATTCAAACTATCAACAGTCGAATATAGAAAAATATAACAAAAGTCTACTATAGCCCAAGAAAAAACAAACAACAAGATTCTCGAAAAATATAAAATAAAATAATAAATAAATAAATTAATATGAAACACAGAGAGAATGTTTGCAAGTGTTTTATTATCAATGCTTACCAGCCTTGACAATAAGAGTATACAAAGACTATAATGAACGATGTATATATCAAGAAATTCTAAAACAAGACGAAAAATTACCATGCTGCTAATAAAATTAAATAGAACAAGCTGACAGGTGTTGATATATATCTATTTTTTTCTCAAGTAATTAAAATTGTATAATTATTATCAAAGGGTTTTTTTTTCTGAAATTACTTTCAATTTATACAACACCGGATCTGTTTTATAAAAGCCCTATTGATTTCAGCCATTGAATCATTAAGACCTGCGAGTTAATTGACATGAAAATGTATAAATAAATGTAAAATATCATTAAATTTCTATTTTTTTTATTTATTTTTATTTTTTTTTACATTGAAACTCTCTATCTACTTCATATTGCTTCATATCATCATTTTTTTTATTTTATTTTTTTTATTACAGAATAAGAAAATAGTTTACAGTATGTATTTCATGTTAACTCGAATTTCTTATAAACTGATTCTAATAGCTATTTTTTTCATACAATATAGTTTGTACATTAGAAGAATATAAACACAAAAATAGTTTTAAGTTTATTGAATAGAGTAGAGTGTAAGTGTTTTTTCTCTACTATATTTTCTCTTCATTCTATTTAAATCAATTACTAATAAAAAAAAGTAAAACATGAAACTCAATCAACTCTTGGTTATAGGGTTTTACTTGGTTACTCATAGTTTGGCTGGGGTAATCATGGACCCCCAGTATGGCCAACTACTGTCCTTGTTTTTAGAACCGCAAAATATACCAGAATCTTTTCGAGAAAAAGACAGCCTTGTAAAAATGGATCTATCAAAAAAACAATACGCAGTACCTAGTCAAGGCTGGTGCTTTCCTTCAGAGTTTCTAACTTTCGAAAGTTGCCTTCATTACTGTTCCCTCATTTACAACAAGTTGGAGGCAGTATATCAAGGACAACCAAACTATTGTGACCTAAATTCCCAATTTCTAGAAGAGAACAAAGAAGCAATTTCAGCATGTTTATATTGCTCTTTTGTGTATATCAACGATTACGGTAATGGGATAATTGCAAAATTGGAGGATTGTTCTCAACGAATAGATGTTCAAGAAGTTGTAACGTGTAACAACGCATGTGTTGATAAAAAGTATATAACAGACCAAAACGAGTGTGACCAGTTCTGCACAGGCCTTTTAGAAGATTTGCCCATCTACGTTCCCGACACGGCTGTAAAACGACAAACTGGAGGCGGAAATCAAGAAGTAGAAGAAGAGTTTTACTGTAGAAATGTGGTAGAAAATTGGCTCAACATCAAATTGTGTGCCTACTGCGGACAACATTTTCCCAATTTGGCCCATATTACAGCTAGCTTTAATGATTATGTGGAAAACTGCCCAGTTTTGGATGGGCACTTGAGTGACGAACATATGATTTTTTGTCTCAATGACCTAGAAGAACCATACAACTTCCCATTTATTCCAACAGAAGTAGTTCCTTGTCTTCCTCCGGCCTTGCAAAGCCAATCAGGATGCGAAGACTTGTGTCAAGGTGTTGCTGACGCTATCGAAGACTATAGAAGCTTTTTTCTAGATACTCAACCTCTCTGCATACCAAGAGGCTTATCTGGTAATAAGAAACGAGATTTCCCTCAGTTTTCAGAAGATATGGAAAAAAGACAGGCAGGCTATTTAATCGGGGGCATGCACCCATTCGATTACGCACTGAACCTTACCAATGTTATTAGAGCTTGTTTTGCTTGCGCCAAAACACAACCTAATGCTGGTGCTACTCAGCTTGAACAGTTGATTGAAAACTGTCCTCATGACTTTCGAAATCCCGAACCAGCACCATGTTCTATTGACTGCACAGAAACTGTAATTTCTGACGAAGTAGATTGCGTTAATGACTGTAGTAGCCTGTATTATGAGAGTTTTCGGATAAGTTATTATGAAAGCATAGGTGAAACATATCCAATCTGCCTAATCCTATACCAAAACTATGAGTTAATTCAGAAATGCTCAGATTGCACTCCGGAAGACATTTTAGGTTGGGGTCTCAAAGTGAGACAGTCTGAGAGGCAGCCTGTAGGATCATGGTTTGATTTATGTCCTTACACAAACCAAGATGTTGATGAAGAACTATGCGAATCATCTACATCAACTGAAACAGAATCGTCTACTACTAGTGAAAGTATCACTGAAACAGCAAGTGGTACTGTCACTTCTGAAGAGACATCCAGTACAGCAACCCAACCTACAGCTTCCTACTCATTTCCTCCTATCCCCACTAATGACATTCCTTGTCTTCCAGCAGTTTTGGAATCTCCAGTATCATGTGAAGCTTTATGTGACCCTATTGCAGATGCCATTGAAAATTACAGAACCTACTATCAAGGTTCACAGCCCATATGTAACAGCCCAGGCAATCCAGAACCGGGGTCACCTGGTAATAGGGCTAGCAATTTTAAAATGAAAAGACAAAGGGATGAAACGCCACCATCACCACAGCAGGGAATTAGCCCATACGACTATGTCTTGAGTCTAGAAAGCAACGTTAGAGCCTGCTTAAGATGTGCTCAATCAGTAACACCTCCCAACATCGGAGCACAAAGACTTATGGATCTACTGGCCAACTGTCCTGAAGACTTTAGAAATCCGCCAATGGAACAATGTAGTTCGGAGTGTTTGAAACCTAATCCAATTGATGATTGCCCAGAAGAATGCGAGCTGATGTTTACTGAATTCGATGAGATTTTCCCCGATGCCCAGCAAAACGACGACGAGCTAACAATATGTTTGATGTTATACCAAAACTATGAAAAACTTCGACAATGTTCATTTTGCACCGTCGGTGAGCAAGGAGGAGGAGGAACTCGTAGACGGGACAATGTTAAGAAAAAAAGACAGTCTTTAAACAACAAGGTGCTATCATATTTCAATATGTGTCCTGCTTTTGTTGACAGAACTGAAGAAGTGTTGGCTACATGTACCACTTCGTCTACAACAACAGAAGAGTCAACCTCTATAACCTCTTCTACAACAGGAGAAGAATCTATATCCACAACCAATAGTGAAACCGAAACTTCTTCATCACCCGCAACTCCAACAGAAACTTTTGACTTTCCCAATGTTCCCACTGGTAACATTCCTTGTTTGCCTAAAGCTTTAGAAGGCAACGAAGCTTGCTTTGATTTGTGTCACCTTGTGGCAACTGCCCTTGAGGATTACATATCTTTTCATCAACTGGCATCTCCAATACAATGCCAGGAGCCTGGCGGAAATCATGCAAAAAGGCAATCAGGAGAACCGAGCTCTTACTACGAATACGTAAGACAGCTGAGCAATCCAATCAGAGCGTGCTTATCATGTGGCCAGTATGGACCAAACACTGAGCATGTAAGGGTCGTCGACCTAATCTCACCATGTCCAGAAAGCTTTAAAACGCCGTTAATTGAGCCATGCGACGAACAATGTGTAGACCCTACAGAAGACTGTAGCCAGTGTCCAAGTCTTCTTGATTCCGTTTCAGACTCAATTTCTGGTCTTTCTCAAGATAATGATGTTTCGGTTGTGTGTATTCTTTTGTACCAAAACTATTCTAATCTTCGGAAATGTCAAGTTTGCCCTAATACTGGTAGTGGGCCTGAAGATCGACTTAAAATACGTCAGAATGGTAACATTGTCAATTCGTGGTTTGAGTTGTGTCCTTATATTAGCCAGACTGTAGAAGAAGAGCTCCCATTGTGCGAAATAGTGCCTGAGCCTACAGAAGAGTCTAGTTTGTCTGTGTCAACAGAGACTGAATCAGAAACTACTACTACTACTACTACCGAAGGTTTTACAGAAAGTACAACGGAAACTACGACTGAAACTACTGAGACTCTTACAGAAACCACAAGCGAAATCATATCAGAAACTACTGAAGACACAGTTACATCTTCTTTAACTGAAACAGTAACATCAATTACAACAAAAAGTATTACAGAAACCACTGAAAGTCTCACAGAAAGTACAACCGAAACTACTCAAGCCACAAGCGATACAGCATCAGAGACTACTGAAGATACTGATACTATCTCGTCTTCAACAGAAATAGCTTCAACAACTACGACGGAAAGTATTTCAGAAATTACTGAGAGCCTCACAGAAGCAACTGAAGTCACTAGTGGAGAAACATTCGACACTACCGAAAATTTCACAAAAAGCACGACAGAAATTACTGAAGTAACTAATGAATTGACATCAGAAACTACTGAAAGTCTTACAGGAAGCTCAACAGAAACCACTGAGAGCCTCACAGCAACTACAACAGGAACCACAACAAGAGCTACTCAATCTATAAGTGAAACAGCACCAAAAACTACTGAAGAAACTGTTTCATCTTCTTTAACAGAGATAGATAATTCAACTTTGAACGAAAGTCTTTTAGAAACTACAATAGAAAGTACAACAGAAACCACTGAAAGTCTCACAGAAAGTACAACCGAAACTACTCAAGCCACAAGCGATACAGCATCAGAAACTACTGAAGATAATATCTCGTCTTCAACAGAAATTGCTTCAACAACTACGACGGAAAGTATTTCAGAAACTACTGAAAGTCTTAAAGAAACTACAACAGAAACTACAACAGAAACTACAACAGAAGCTACAACAGAGACTACAGAAGACAAAAGTGATACAACATTAGCACCTACTGAAAATACTTTGTCACCTTCAACAGATATAGAATCAGCAATTACAACCGAAAGTCTTATAGAGAATAGTACTGAAGTGACTTCCGAATTGTCAAGAGATTCTACTTTGTCTGAATCCACTGATACAACTGGAAGTTTTACTGAAAGCACAAGACAGACAACAGAGAGCTTTACAGAAGGAACAAGTGAACTGTCTTTTGAACCTACAGAAAAACTTAGCTCTTCTGTTTCAACAGAAACAACCATTCAAACAAGCTTGACTGCAACTACAGAAAGTCTTACAGAAACTACTATAGAAGTAAGTGGGACCCTCTCTGAGGATACAAGTGGATTGTTGTCAGAAAATACCTCAATTATACCTACAGAACAAGAATCAACTACTACAATTGAAAGTGTCACAGAAAACACAAGCACACTGACATCTGAGCCCACAGAAGATTTAACTTTTTCTTCATCAACAGAAGCTAGCTCACAAAATGAAACTACTATCCTAACTGAAAATCTTACAGAAAGCACTAGTTTTTTATTATCTGAATCTACCCAAAGCAGTGAAACAGACACAGTTTCCAAGACTACTAGTGAAGAAACAAGCAAACCATTATCTATAGAGGAGCCTTTTCCCAGTCTTGACACTATGACTGCCGATTCTACATTAAATAGTAAAAGTGATAGCTCAACTAATGAAGAATCTTCTGAGAGCCACTCTACTACTTCCCAAAGTGTTGTTGGCAGCTCTGTTTTCTCCACTGGTAAACCTTCTACAACCGATTCAATCTCGGAAAGTATCAGTGAAGGAACAGATTTAGGAATTACTACATCAAGAAACACAGACGTTGTAACTATCACTGTGACCAGAACATCAGGTCAGACTGATACTGGCACTTTGTCTATATCAGAACCAGGAGCAGCAACTGTGACCGTCATTGTTCCTAGTGGCAATCCAATTGTAACAGTTACAGTTACTCGACCGCCAGGAGTTACAGACACAAGCACTTCAACAATCTCAGAACCAGGAGCGGGAACTATCACTATAATTGTTCCTAGTGGTGATCCAATCGTTACCGTCACAACAACTAGACAATCAGATGCAACTGATACAGGCGCATCAGCCATATCCGAATCAGAAACAATTACTATCATTGCTTCTTCGGGAGGTGATCCAATTGTCACGGTTACTGTGACTTGTCCACCAGACGCTACAGAAACAAATGTTTCAACCATTTCTGATTCAGGGGCTGGAACTGTGACAGTTATAGTTCCACCAGCCGGCAAACCTAACGTCTCAGTTACTTTACCTTTTGGTGATACTTATATAAGTACTTCAACCAGATTTGATTCAGGAGTTGGAACTACAACAATTTTACCACTAATGAGCATTGTTACCTTCACTTCAATGTCCAATCAATTTTCTGAAAACTCTGATACAGAAAAATCCACTTTTTATATATCAGGCCATCAAAGCAGCCATACTATTGCTTTTTCCAATGATCAGATCAAATCTTTTTCTCTTCCTTATGAACATTCGTTTCACTCTCCACTTACTTTTTCACTTATTGGGTACAATCCTTCTATCTCATCTTTTTCCACAATATCTACAATTTTATCAGTGCTGCATGATGAGGCCATATCAGTTTCAGTAGAGTCCTCTAGTAATGCAACGCCCTGGTTAAACGACAGTAACCATTTAATTAGTTCTCATGCTACTTTGATTTCTGATTCTACCCTTGACCAAGCAAATTCTTCAACAAGAGTTTTATTAGGTTTTAATTTGATTTTTTCTTCAATTTTTGTTTTACTTTGTTTTCATTTTTGGTGAAATGTTGAATTTTATTGTATTATATTTATAGCTTAGTTAGCATTTTTTACTGTATTTTAGTTTGCAAATTTATTAATTTTTATTTATTTATTTCACAACCAGTAAAACAACTTGATTTTTTTTTTTTTTTTTTTTTTTTT
>CBXB010000015.1:136699-151619 GCA_000817185.1 Magnusiomyces clavatus CNRMA 12.647
TTTTTTTTTTTTTTTTTTTTTTTTTTTTTAAGTCTGATAAGCTTTTCCGAGTCATTCCTGTTGCAGCATATAAAACCATGAATGGTTTTTTTTGTATTGAAAATTGCAGAGCAATTTATTTTGTTTTTGTTTTGGCTAAATATATGGTATCATTTCCCGATTTCTAGACCTTTTTTCAACTATAGGGAAAATAGCAAAGACAACTGATTAGATGATAAGATAACATGCACCAGAATTAGTATAAACTGTCGAGTTTCTGACTAATATTGGGATGATTAGTCAGAATGTTAATGATTAGTAATATTGTGTTCCGTTTCCGTCTTTTTTACATCTTTTTTTTAATTTTCAAACATTGTTCTCCCAATATCGGCACTCAAAATATTGTTCAGATTCCTATTTATTTTCTTAGAAACAATACGTTGATGTTTTTGATCTTGCTTAACGATAATTTCTAGAAACAATACACTGCAATTTTTATACATAAAATTAAAGTTTACGCAATTTTTTTTATTGACCTCGATTTTAAAATAGCATAATGACTCAAATAACAGATGATGATTTATATCGACATACCTCTCAGTATAGAGTTTGGTCATTTACAAAGGAAGAATTGTCACAAAGAAGAAAAAAAGTGTATACAGAAGCTGCAGAAAGGGTTCGGAAATCACTACAAGAAAAGGATATTTCAGATCAACAGATTGACGTTATAACTTTTGAAGATGAGCAGAAGTTGGTATATTTCTATGCGAGCAAGGCGCTTGACGTTGCCAATGCCTTTGGAATGACTAGTCAAGTCAAGGCCACTGCTCTTTCATATTTTTTTAAGTTTTATCTAGTACACAGTGTCATGGATCATCATCCAAAATCAATTCTTCTAACATGTGTGTTTTTGGCAGCAAAAGCCGAAAATCATTTAATTCCTATTAACACCTTTTGTGAAACAATTCCTAAAACAAAGCCAGAAGACATTCTGGAACGCGAATTTTTGGTACTTGAGTCGCTCTCATTTACTTTGATGGTTCTCAATGGATATAGACCGTTACGCGGCCTATTTCTAGATATACAAGCAGTATTACCATCTACACCCAGTGTGACATTGGGCCAACTTTATGATGACGCAAAAGAAATTATTGTGCAATCTTTTATGTCAGATGCAGTATTTTTATTTACACCACCGCAGATATCACTAGCTGCTTTAATGATGGCTAACGAATCAATTACAATGGAGTATCTTCATAAAAAGTTTGACAAGGACGGTTTATTGGGTAAGGAATATAGAAAAAAGTCAAATGGCTTAATAGATGATAAAGGTGTAGAGGATTACGACACTCTACTAAAAGTATTGAAAGATTGTAAACAAGTGATTGAATCAAAGCCTTCCGTTCCAACGTCTGCAGAAAGCAAGGAAATAGATCGTAGGCTTTATCATTCTTTAAACCCTGAAAAAATGCTCAATCTATCAAAGCGCAAACTTGCAAGCTCTCAAAGCCCTTCATCGCAAATAGCTAATGGAGCAAATGGTAACAATAGTGGTAATGTAACAAATGCTGAACAAGATGAAATTGCAGCCAAACGCTTAAAGCAGGAGTAAAAAATAAAAATAAAAATAACTAAAAAACAACCTCGGTATATTTATAAAGAACTTCCCCCACCATTATTTAATTGATACCATCTACTTTTCTTTATCCACGAAAAAGACAATTTACTTTTTTTTTTCTTAATGCTGACCACCTCCTAAAATCCCTTTGATCTTCTTCCTTTCTATTGACAAGCTTTTCGATAGGCTTTTGTTTGTAGATTAAAGATCGACTTTAATAAATTGGTATATAATTTTCAATACAGCCCCAATAATCATCGGTTTCTTAAACTTCAAAATTTAAACTGACTCAACTTTTCAATTTTTTATCCCTACTTTTATGAATTTTTTGTGAAAGACATCAAACTATATTACGCATTTAAAATGTCATCAACAACTTTTCTGAGTGTTGAAAAGCGAATTACTTACGCCTACTATCCACGTTTTGACGAGACTTCAACCCTTGGTCCAAACGATAGGCTGCAAGTTGTTTATAACATCTACAGAGATGAGCGTAGTTCTACTAGGAACAAGGGTCTTGTTAACCTTTTTTTCATTCATTCAACCTGTCTCTGCAAAGAAGCATGGGAAATGTGGATTGAAATGTTTTTTAATCTCTATGGTGATGATATAGGAACAGTAATATCCATGGACGTAGTCAATCACGGCGAGTCTTTTATTCTCAATCAAAAAAAACTAGGCCTCACTTGTTCTTGGGAAGACAGCGGTAAAGATGTTATAAAAATTTTAAGAGAAAATAGTCTTTACGGCAATACGATTCTTATTGGACATTCCATGGGCGGTGCAATTGCTCTTCATGCAGCACTTCAGGAACGCAGAATGATTGAATCAGTTGTTTCAATTGAGCCTGTTGCGTATTTGGACCCCATGACACATAAAGCTCAACAGGGCAGAGAGGCCCATATGGCCTTGCTGACGAAAATTAACAAATACATCCAGGATCAATTTCCTGACGAAAAATCTTTTGAGAAGTATATGGTTCGAGGAGGCATTGCTCGAACACTTCACCCACGTATTCGTGACACTGTTCTCAAATATGCCAAAAAGGTTAATGATGACGGATCTATTACTGCAGTTCCTGATAGAGCTGGTCAAATAACTTCATATGCGTCTTCTTCTTTTTCCACAAAATACTTATATTATCAGATGAAAGCTGTTGACTGCGAAGTATGCCATGTAATTGGTGCTGATGCTACTTGGAATCCTCCTGAAAGTGCTGAGTATATCCGCAAGACTTTGCCGTATGTCGTTACAGTAGATATTCCTAAAGGTCAGCATATGGTTCCATTTGAACAACCAGAGGAAACATTTCAAGGAATTGTTCCCTTTATTAACAAACACGTCGAACAGATCAAGTTCAGGACTTCTCAATCAGTAACATTGAATACTCAAGAAGAACGGGTCAAGCGATACTGGGATCAGTATGAAATTATGAAAGAAAGATATATTTCAGGAAAGCAAGTTGTTCTTGACCGAGTTCATAAATTGTAGAACAAAGTTGGAGTACTAGGAATTTCAAATTTCAAGTATATTTATATAAATCAATCCATTTTTAAATACGAAAAACACGTAATTTAACATTTCTGCTTTCTAAAAAACAAACGTCAATTATTGTTTACATAAAACACAATAACTACTGATCGTAATTTGGTACCTGCTGAACGAGCGACACGCGTGCTTTGTTGTTTATTATGAATTTTTTGTTTTTGATTATTTTCATTAGTAATAAAGAAGCGTGTGCCATTTACGGTAATGAAAATTTATTGACACGCGTTTTTTATGGTGTCCACCATCCCCAAATTGGGTAATTTTAGTTGACTGGAACGTGTTTTACTAGCAACAACACACACCCATAAAAAAAGTATTTAAATATTTACCATTCTCTATTTTTTCAAACTTTTTTTTTTTTTCCCTTCTTTTTTTTGTTTTCTTTTTAGATATATATTTATTAGTCTTTTCTCATTTTAACATTGAATCCCTGTATTGCTTGAAACAGTGCCATTCATTAATCATCGAACATATTTTGAAATAACTAGCTTCAATCTATTTTCCCATACTCTTATATATCTAAAATTTTATGTCCACCACAATGTTTGTTTATAAAAGAGGTAAGATAGTTTTTGACTGAATTTTTTTTATCAAAACAAACAACTAAATATTTTTTTTTCATTTAGACGGACGCAAAGAAAAGGTTCAATTTGATAAGATAACAGCTCGTGTATCAAGGCTATGTTATGGCTTGGACCCTATTCACGTTGATGCTGTTAAAATCACCCAACGCGTAATCACTGGTGTTTACCATGGTGTTACTACCATTGAGTTGGACAATCTTGCCGCCGAAACTGCTGCCTACATGACAACTTTACATCCAGACTATGCCATTCTCGCTGCTAGAATTGCTGTTTCAAATCTTCACAAGCAAACTAAGAAACAATTTTCCCAGGTTGTGTACGATCTCTATCACTACGTAAACCCTAAAAACGGTAAACTTTCACCTATGATTTCGGATGAAGTCTATAACGTTGTAATGAAGCACGAAGAAGAACTCAATTCTGCTATTGTATACGATAGAGACTTTTCATATAATTACTTTGGCTTCAAAACCTTGGAGCGATCGTATCTCCTTCGTATCGACGGTAAAGTTGCCGAACGTCCACAGCACATGATTATGCGTGTAGCTGTTGGCATCCACGGCGACAATATTGAAAAAGCCATTGAAACTTACAACTACATGTCTCAAAGATATTTCACTCACGCCTCCCCTACTCTCTACAACTCTGGTACTCCAAAGCCTCAAATGTCTTCATGCTTCCTTATTAACATGAAAGATGATTCTATTGAAGGTATCTATGACACCCTAAAAACCGCTGCTCTTATATCCAAATCTGCTGGTGGAATTGGTTTGAGTATACATAACATTCGTGCAACTGGCTCTTATATTGCGGGCACTAACGGCACTTCAAATGGTATTGTTCCAATGCTTCGTGTCTTTAACAATACTGCTAGATATGTTGATCAAGGTGGTAACAAGCGTCCTGGCGCCTTTGCCATTTACCTCGAGCCATGGCACAATGACATCTTTGAGTTTCTCGATTTGAGAAAAAATCACGGTAAGGAAGAAATTCGTGCCCGTGATCTTTTTTATGCTCTCTGGATCTCTGATTTATTTATGAAGCGTGTTGAGGCCAATGAAAACTGGACTTTAATGTGTCCAAATGAATGCCCAGGTCTTGATGACGTTTGGGGCGAAGAATTCGAAGCCCTTTATGAAAAATATGAACGTGAAGGCCGTGGCCGTCGCACTGTACCAGCACAGAAGCTCTGGTACGCTATTCTCGAAGCTCAAACTGAAACCGGTAATCCATTTATGCTTTACAAGGATGCATGCAACAGAAAGTCAAATCAACAAAATCTGGGTACCATCAAATCTTCTAACTTGTGTTGCGAAATTGTTGAGTATTCATCGCCTGATGAAGTTGCTGTATGTAACTTGGCTTCTCTAGCTCTTCCTACTTATATCGAACGCGATGACGAAGGTTCCTGGTACGACTTCAAGAAGCTTCATGATGTTACCAAGATTGTTGTTCGAAATTTGAACCGTATCATTGACAGAAACTATTATCCAGTTCCTGAGGCCAAAAGATCTAACATGCGTCACAGACCTATTGCTGTTGGTGTTCAAGGTCTTGCTGATACGTTTATGTCTTTGAGATTGCCATTTGACTCTGCTGAGGCTAAGCAACTCAATATTGAGATTTTTGAAACAATTTACCATGCTGCAGTTGAAGCTTCTATTGAGCTTGCCAAGGAAGAAGGCCCATATGAATCTTATGAAGGGTCTCCAGCTTCAAAGGGATTGCTGCAATACGACTTGTGGGATGTCACTCCAACAGATCTTTGGGAATGGGATACTCTTAAGGCTGACATGAAGAAGTATGGCCTCCGTAACTCTTTATTGGTTGCCCCAATGCCAACTGCCTCTACTTCCCAAATTCTTGGTTTCAATGAATGCTTCGAGCCTTACACCTCTAACATTTACTCACGTCGTGTTCTCGCCGGCGAGTTCCAAATTGTGAACCAGTGGCTCTTACGTGATCTTGTCGAGATGGGTCTCTGGGATGAGAATATGAAGAACCGTATTATTGCCGACAATGGTTCTATCCAAAACATTCCTAATATTCCTGCTGAAATTAAGGCGCTTTACAAAACTGTCTGGGAACTTTCTCAAAAAACTATTATTGACATGGCTGCTGATCGTTCACCTTTTATCGATCAGTCACAGTCCCTCAACATTTACATTCAATCTCCTACCATGGGTAAGCTCACCTCCATGCACTTTTATGGTTGGAAGAAGGGTCTCAAAACTGGTATGTACTATCTCCGAACCATGGCTGCTTCTGCTCCTATCCAGTTTACTGTTGATCAAGCCTCTCTTTCCAATGAAATGGCCAATAAGGCAAAGACTTTGGACAGAAAGCCATATCGTCAAAGAGTTTCCAATCAAAACTCTGGATCCTCTTCACCAATTCGAAAGATTTCTGGACATACAACGACTGTTATTGAAGAGTTGACTGTTAAAATGAATAGTACTACAGTTGAATCTCCATCCTCTGGAGTTAAAGAGACTTCTGATAAGGATACTGAAGAAAAGAGCGAGATTGACATTTATAATGAGAAGGTTCTTGCTTGCTCCATTAACAATCCGGGAGCTTGTGAGATGTGCTCTGGTTAAAAAAAAAAAAAAAATTGACAATTAATATTTTGTTTTATGTGTGTGTATTTTTGTGCTTTAATATTTCTAATTATTTTTATTATTATTTATTTGTGTAACGTGAATTTTTATATAAAAAATCATTTTTTTTTAAAATCTTTTATTTGATATATTTACTTTTTTTTCATGAGAATTTCTTTTTGTTTTCTATAAAATTTCATTCTAGTTATTTCGTAAATATACTGGTATTGAGTCAATCGCTGTACCATTCCTAACCGTTGTTCTCTCATTGAAGAGACCAACGAGTAAATTGGATCATGGAGAGCAATCATCATTCTTCGATTATTGGCCACATCGTTTTGTTGAGGAGGAATCAAACTATCTTTTTCTCCTCCAGTTGGTTTCTGAGGCTGGTTATAAATATACTTATATCCAATATTTTTATTGATTTTGAGTTCAGGCAGCAATAGTTTTGATCTAGTGAGCAGGTAGTCAAGAGCCAAGAAAACACCTGTTCTACCGACGCCTGCGCTGCAGTGTACAACAAGAGGCATCTGGTCTTTACTTCCAGGAGAATCACTATTACGTCTTGAAGATGGAGATGAAGAAGAAGAAGAGTTAAAAAGAGACGAATTTTTTTGTTGATGGTTGATTGTAGAAATGGATTTACTTGGAGAATCATGATTTAATGCGTTTACTAGGTAGATCAGATTGGAGATATCCAATTCTTCTTTAGGCCGTCCAAAATCGACCCAAGAGTCAACGTAAATGTGGTGTACAACCTTTTTGACACCCTCTTCTGGGCATGTTAAATGTAAGACTGTGTGCGTGTGAGGAAAAGGCGGTAAGAGCTTAACGTCACTATTGGTAACCTGATTTTCACTATTACGGCGGTGGTGGCTATGTTGACTTGTTTTGGAGTTTTTTGGCGAGGTTGTTGGAGACTGTTGTGTTGTAGACAGTGACGATGTAGAAGTATTTGAAAAATTGGTTTGAGAAGGCGACAAAGGAATAGACGACAGGAAATGAGACTGTGGACAAAAAAACTCAGTTGAGGCAGCATATGATGGAGACAAGGTTATAGGGGTTTTGGGACCGTAATTTTTGACAGAAACGCAGGTCACTTTTAAGTTTCTGCCAAAGCTTGAGTCGGATGGAAGGTCAATGGAATGGTTTTCAAAACGTGGCCAATAGGGGGCGCAGGCTTCTTGACGACCATTTTCAATCAATGGAGTTAGCATTACAACGACAATGGATTCCGAGTTGAATTGCTGCGAGTACTGCGACATAGAGTAGAGCATTTGCCAGAAATGCGGAACTGTTTCTCTGAGGGGTCCTTGCGTAGCAACATATTGTTTTGGGGCAATCGAGTCGGCTTGACCAATGTCGAGAGTTATGAGAGAGGCATTTATATAGTCGTTTCCTCCAGGGTTTACAGCCAGACGAATTCGGTTGTTGTCAAAGGGAAGAATGTTCTAATAATGTATATTGATTAATTGGTAGATAGTCAGTTAATAATTATTGTTGTTTTTTCAATATGCTTTATTTTAATTTAGCTTATATTAAAAAAAAAAAAAAAAAAAAAAAAAAAAAAAAAAAAAAAGCATAATTCAAAATATGGAAAATTTATTGGCTTACCGAATAACGATTTCTAGATTTATTTTTGAGAGCATCTTGAAAGCTCCAGCCAAGTCTTTCATTAGGTCGTTCGACAGCAGCTTTAAGCCTTTTTGCTTCATCATCACAAATCTCCTGAAATTTTACTTGAGCTATTGTTATAACGAAAGTAAGTAAAATTAAAAAGAAAAATTGTTAAAACTAGCTGAATAATTAAATATAAAGAAAAAATTTATATAATTGAATAAGTTTCAAAGCAGAACAAACTTTTTGTAATACTTACCTTGAACAGAAGATTGTAAAAATAAAGGCATAGATTCCCAAATCTTGCGCTTGATCTTGTCTTCATTAATTGCTGAATTTTGATTCGAGGAAGAAGATGATTTAGATGGAATGATTTTTTTTAACATCTTTAATAGCTTGAAAACAAGGCACAAAGATCCTGAGATGGATTGAATAAAATTACAGAAAAAACAGTAAGATTATTAAAGAAAAACAAAAGTTTAAAAGGTGTTGGATCTTGCATGAAAAAAACCAACTCAGTGCTGTTTTTTAACAAACGTTCGTCGATAAGGAACACGTGATTAGATACGAAATTTGAATTTCACCCCAGCCTGCCCACCACCCTTAAAAACTTTTTTTCCTTTTCTTTTCTTACCTTCCTTCTTTTCTCCCTTCTCTTGATAACAATTTTTCTGAACCATCAAAACTTCATCCCCTTATTATTTCTATCACCACAAAAAAAGACACCTTTTTCTTTATCAACAAGAGATTCTTTTTTTTTTGAATATAGATTTCATTAAACAATGCCTACATCTTCAACTTCTTTTTCAACAGGCCTTATTATTGGCTGTAAGTAGCTATCTAATCATTCAAATAAAACTACCGCCGCTCTAAATGATGCAGCAAAATGTTCACTACAAAAAAAATTTTTCATCTTAAGATCAGATTCAGATTTCATTTATTTTAATTTTTTGAACTGTTTTTAAAACGCTTTGCTTATCAATCTAAGAGAGAATTGACAGATAATCAAAATATTTCATAATACTAATTATCTGATTTTTTTTTGAAAAAAACATATAGCTGTTTCATTTTCTCTGGGTGTTTTATACTCCAATTGGGCTTATGATTACTACACATTGTGGAAAAGACCAGCTCTTCCTGAAGACTTTGCCAAATCTTTGGCGCACTACCAAAGATGGGGAACTTTACCTTCATTTCTGTATCACGTCCACCACTTTATTGCACTCTTAGGTCTCACCGGTTTTATTTTGAAGTTGTACAAGCCCAGTGAGTCAAACAAGCTTTTTGACGGTGCTTCTCTTTTTATTTACATGGTTGGTATTGTGATTTATCTCTCAAACTTACGTATTGGTGTTTTGTCTGCTGTCCATGGCGAATGGGGTGATGTCGATGAGAGCACTGGAATCAACGTCATTGCTGCCTCTCAGGTCTTGATTGTGTTCACTTTCCTTGGTGTTCTTGGCTTACAAGTCGGTCAATATTGGGCTGAATTTGAAGATCAAAAGGTATTGAAACGTGCTTTGGAAGAGGAATCCAAAGAAGCTGCCGCTGCAATTGATGATGATGATGATGCTAAGTCTTCTAAATCTGAATCCTCAAAGGAGGCTTCTACTACAAGTGCTAAAACTTCCACAACTAGCGCTAACAAGAAGAAGAAATAAAATTTATTTTGAAACATTAAAAATAAAAAATAAAAAAAATAAAATATTTAAATTGGAATATCATGTTGCGTGCGTGAAATATTTCATAAAGGTTTCATAAAGTTTATGTTTTTTATTTAAGATTATGGCGGTAAAATCAATTAAAAAAATTTTAAGAACAAAAAATTAAAAATAAACAAACAAATAGTAATTTTTTTTATAATATGTTCCAATGGAAACGAAAAATAAATTTGGCTGATAAAATGCAATATATATTATTGATATTGTATAAATTTAACTGGTTTTATCTTTATAAGAACAAACCTTGCTCTTGCTGAGTATTTTTTACAGTAACATGAACTTAAAGATGTTTTTTTTTTGTTTGATTTTGATAAATGAATGTCTAAAATAAACCTCCTAATCCACTTTTCTTTTTTGAAATAGACGAAGAGTAATCGTCGTCATAGGTCATAGCACTAAATTGTGCATACTTTTTGAAATCCAAAGAACTGGAAGTTTCTTTCTCTTTATCAGCGTCATCATCGTCTTCTTTGATAATTTCCTCAGCTACAGCTTTGGGTTCAGTACTATTCTCATCAACTTGCATAACTGCTGTTGTATCTAAGAATACATTATTGATTCCATTAGGATTAGTGCCATTAGAAGCTTCAGTTCTACTGGAGTTGGTAGATTGAATACTTTTTTTTGGAAACTTTTCAATGCTAGTATTAGGAAAGTATGAAGAGGAATAAAGCTGTTCAGTTGATCCTGCAGAGTTTGGCATTATTTCTGAATAGGAAGACGACAGAGATCCTTTGTCTGTTTCAACATTATCATCACTATGGTTCTTATTTTTTAGTTTTTTCATATCAGATAAAATGTTTGATGTGCTGCTGTTATTATTTGAGTTTTGTGGGTTGGAAAGCATTCCTGAAGATGAAGGAGCACGCGATCCGTTTTTAGTTGGGGTAGATACGGCTGAAGCCTTTGGTGATGATAATGATGATGGTGGTGGTTCCTTATACGAAGAAGATGGTGCTCCAGGCGAGGAAATGATCATGTTTGCAGTAGCTGTTACAAGATGTTCTGGCTTCATTCTAGAGTTCATTTCTTCTGATGCTCGACCAAAAAGTTCGGCCCAGTATTTCAATTGCTTGGGATTTGCAATCAACACTGTTTTTTCAGAGTCATAACTAAACTCTCTTTCTCTATCATAGTTCGCAGAATGATTTAAAAATTCGCTTCTCCGAGCAAGAAAATAGTCCCATACAGATCTCGTAGACTCCTTGATTTTTAGTTTTTTTCTTTCTGCTTCATTGTTGCATAAAAATGTTCCATATTGGCAACTATAAGTATGGTATAACAACCGTCTTAGAAACCTTTCTGAGAACTCAAATCTATCCGGGAATTGAACTAACAATTGGTAAACGGCGTCTAAAAACTGATGGAATATGGGTGAGGTATATTTTAAGTGATTTGTTTTTACAAGCTTGTTCCCAACATCTCTCAACATGTTACCCGCTTGGTTGCCCGTAGCTGAGACTTCAACAAAATTACGTGGATTGTTGAGGTTTCCTGATCTTTCAGCAAATCTATGACCAAATGCAAGCCATTCTTTTTCTACTAATACCATAAATCCCTCCAACGTTCTAAAGTATGGGTCTAGCATGATTTGAGCTAACGAAGAAAGCTGAGAAGTTCGATCCCATCCATCGGAACAATGAATTAATACATGTGAAAAATTGTAATGAACGTGATTAGCAATAATGACTGCTCCCTCCATCATTGTTGAGATGTATCTCAGCCAGTTGGATTTGTACAAAAGTTCTTTGTTAGGAGGTGCAGAGGATATATCTCCATCTTTCAAAGCATCAACAATGCGGCTTAGTGATTCTCTCATAACATGGATGTTATCTATTCCAAGGTATATTTTTCTGGCTCCCTTATAGTAGTCCATATTTTCAGACCCCGCTCCTAAAGCAGTTTGTGCCACTGCATTTGCTGTTGGTCTTGCATCAACAATCAGATTATCTTGTTTATTGCCTGTTCTATTAGGCTGTTGGTTTGAATTAAAAATAGCTTCTACCAGTTTTTCATCTTGTACTGAACGGTTTTGTTTTAGTCCCACCATAGGTTGTGAACACCTTGTAATAGTGCATCCATTGAATTGATGATAATAGCTTAAAGCTGGAAATCTAGTTTTTGATCGGAATTTCCCACCGTAACTAATAACTGTATCTGAAACTGCTGCAGGAACAACAATAAATGATGGATATGTTGGGGAGAACTAAGTAAAAAAAAAAAAACAAGAGTTAATAATAAGCACACAAACAGAAAGAAAATAATAAAAAAAACCTTACCTTATAATCAGAATTAATTTCAGATATCCTCCACCTTGAGCCAGGTTTTAATACACCCATTCTTCTGAATTCATTAAGAGGATTGTAAAGGTCCCATCCGTTTATGGTTTTCTCAATCGAAAATGGTTTATACATAAAGGCATAAAGTTTGTTTATTGAAGGAACACAAGTTAGTTTCATTATGCTGTCAAACACGTCTTTTGCAACTTCATCGGATTGGAATTTAAATGCAAGAAAACAAAAGTCCTTGCACCTTATTCGAATAGTAGATGAGTTATGATTTGTGTTGCTCAATACTGGAGAGTTTGATTGATAGACATCTGCTGAAGATAGCAATGTAGCTGTGATATTTGGCGAGGGTAATGATGGCGAAGAAGTGCCCGATGAATAAGTATCACTACCTGAATATCTTCTTTCAACGTTGGCAATTATTGGGTAACATATCCATATTTCTGATTTGGTATGATTATCACGAAAAATTAAATGATGAGTAGTTAAATGTAATGTTCCTTTTGTACTTTTGCCAAATCTTGTACAAATGACATCAGGAACCTGTATGCAAACGAACAAACAAGCAAAAAATAAAAAAATAATCACGATTAGAGACAACGTTTAACAAATTGAATAAGGAGATGACAAACAAAACAATATTTTTAATTACCTTTGCAATCTTTATGAATTCCATATTTGCAGAAGAGAAAAATATATAGATTTTAAAAAAAAATGATGAATGGGTAAGGAAAAAAATCTTTTTACTGATTTTAATCTGATGGATAAAAAGTATTATAGAAGGAAATGATAATGGCTAGTGTACAAAATATCGATCTTTGTTTGTGACAAAACAAAGATGAAATTGCATAGTAACAAAATTTGTCACAAAACTTGTATATCCAATCAGCGATTATGAGTTTTAGATCACCACTCTGAATTCTCTACTTCACTACCATCATCTTTCACTTTAACATCCTCCTAAAGCTGCCTTTTTTCCTTTTTAACTATCAACGTTCAATCTTCACAACCACTCAATTTTAGAACAAAATACACAATGGTCAAGCCAGATTTTTGGAAGCAGCCAATTAGAGTATGCTATTAAAACTACTTTTTTGTATAATTCAATTATAAATCACACCTAACTTTTATTTTTGATCAAATAGTATCTTCGATACTGCTCACACGAAGAACCAACATTATTTTTTTCAGTCCTTATTGGCGTTTCAGGTCCAGTTTTGGCACTCACATTGACTCCTTTAAGACGAAAATATTTATTCCCTGATGCACCAGCAATTCCTTTAACTTATCCTTGTACGTATCAGATGTTTCAAATTGTTTACAACCATCATTATTAACAATGTGCTTTTTTCAAAAAAAATTTTATAGTACCAAACCGACCAAGAGATAAGTCTCTCACAGGTTATGATGACGAATAAACATTGAAAAATATACAAAGAAAAAAAAAAAAAAACTAGTAAAAACTAAACCAATTTGTTTGCGATAAATCGTGGGTTTTAAAGTAAACTACATGCCTTTTTTTCAAGGGCGATAATTATTCTCTAAATATGTGTTTCATTTTATGATATATTTTGTTTTATTAGATTTTCAATAAATTGCATTTCTACAAGTCTAAATTTATATATATTTACAGAAAAATGAAAACATTTCATCAGAAATTTTGAATTTTGTCTTTTTTTTTTAAAAAATTTCTAATTTACTTTAGCAAGTAAATAAATTTTAAAACTATCAACTAATAAAAATATTTTTTTTATCAGTATATATTACCATTGGTATTGGCTCGACCCCCTGTATACCTTAATTGGAGTGCTGTGATGTTGTTCCCAAACTTTTTTGTTAAGATTCTTTTCCTTTTTAGCTTTAATAATTTCTTCTCTGTATTGCTTGGGTTGAAGAATAGCCTTAACATGAATGTGAGGATGCTCAATAACACCTGAACGACCACGTCCCTTGAAATCTACCCTTTTCATCAAATATGGCTCCTTGCCAACCCAAATTTGAGATATGTATAAGTCTTCAGGGTTCAATTTCAATTGTTTAGCGTGTTCAACACCCTTTTCTAGCATCTTTCCAACATCTGTAGCCATTCTTTTTTTACTAAAATGACACTGAGTGATGGCCTTCATCAAGTCCATTCCTCTAAACAGTCTGGTAAATACTGTTCCCTTTTTGTATGAGCCCTTGATTCTGACTGAATGTAAGTAAACAGAAGGAGCTAGATATTTGAGTTCTTCTTCGCTGAGATCTAGCTTGTACTTCTTGCCATCGAGTTCAATGATTTTGTCTTTTTTGTAACCACCATTCTCTAATGCTCTTTGATATAATCTTTGTTTGAGAGGTGATAAAAGGGTTTCGACTGCACTTTCAACGCCAGGGTTGTTGAATTCTATAACGGCAGGATCTTTTGAAAAATCAATTTTTGTATAATCAATCTTGCTTTCATCTTCATTTTCCATAATTTGATTTGAATCTAAAAAAGATGATCCTTGCTTTTCTGTGAAAGATCCAAATATGGATCCGGATTCTGGTTCAGCTGATAAATCTTTATTTTCTCTTAATGAAACTAAAGATGAGCTGAAAGAACGGACAAAGGCTCTGCTGTAAAGTCCTGTGGTGGCTGCTATATATATAATTTTGATTAATATTCTGCTACTGATTGTGACTATGAAAAAGTCTCATTAACAATTAAAAAAATGAAAATATGTTGAACTTACTTAATGATAGGCGTTTTAAGCCAAATGATATACTTGGAATAGTCATTTTGTTAAAATTGTATTTATTGAAGAAATGTGATTGAAAAAAAAAAAGTTTGGATTGTTAGTATATTAAAAGGACCAACCACCACTGAGAATTTTTTTTTTTTCAGTGCTGTGAGTTTTGTTTAGCTATGGTGAATTGGTGGTAGTACTCATAAACTGAAAAAAAAGAAGAGCTTGAACCAAAAAAAAAAAAAAAAAAAGTT
>CBXB010000015.1:154002-171662 GCA_000817185.1 Magnusiomyces clavatus CNRMA 12.647
ACCCCCCCCCCTTGTTTTCTCTAGATCTGAAAATTGAAAACATTCTAATTTCTCAATCTGGTGACATTAAAATCATAGATTTCGGTCTTTCAAATCTTTATAAAAGAGATGATCTTTTGAAAACGTTTTGTGGCTCTTTGTACTTTGCTGCTCCTGAACTTCTCAACGCCAAGCCCTATTGTGGTCCTGAAATTGATGTTTGGAGTTTTGGTGTTGTTCTTTATGTACTTGTATGTGGCAAAGTACCTTTTGATGACCAGTCAATGCCAGCACTACATGCCAAAATTAAAAGAGGTTTTGTTGAATATCCCAACTGGCTTTCTTCTGACTGCAAAGATCTTATATCTCGTATGCTTACGGTAGACCACACTCAACGTGCCACTCTTCAAGAAGTTCGTTATCACCCATGGATGATGAAGGGTTACGATAAACCACCAGATTCATATATTCCTGAAAGAAAGCCATTGACCCTTCCTCTCGATCAAAACGTGATAAACGATATGTCAGGTTTCAACTTTGGTGATCCTGAATCAATAAAAAAGGAATTGGAATCTATCATTGAATCACCTGCCTATGTCAACGCTTGTCGTGAATGGTACAAGATTCATAATGGAGAATCTGAAGAACAAAATATATTAACTCCTGAATCGACCATTAGCTCGTATAATCAAAATCGCCGTTCGAAGCATTTTAGTATTGATTTCTATAAACGCCGATCTTCTATTTCAGAAAATGAGAATGGCTTATCGACTACACTTTCCAACAATGGCTCTTCACATACTAACAATTCTTCCAAAATTGTTGATCCTACAAACGCTTATCATCCATTGATATCTATTTATTATCTTGTCAAAGAACGACAGGAGCGTCTGCAGAGGTCTGGAATGGATAAGCCAAAGTCCACTTTGTCTACCAATGCCCAATCTCAACAAGATTATGACCAAACTTCAAAGCAACAAAGCTCTGTTCCAACTTCCAATGAACAGACCGCTTCAAGACATCAACCATCCAGATCAGCTTCTGTTAAGTCGACATCTAGAGGCCATGCATACACTAAATCTGTTCCTGTAGCTGCTTTCAATCAAGATACTTCTGCAGTATCTGATGACAAGAGGTTTCTTGTGCCAACAATCCCTGCCCCAGAGGCTGTTCATACCTCACATAATTATAGGCAAAGTGCTCAAATTCCAGTTCCCATGCAATCTACCTCTAAAACGGCAGAGATAACTCCTTCAAGATCAAGATCTAGATCCAAGACTCAGAGTGCTGTAGTAGATAACCCTGAATTATTGCACGCACTTGGATCAGGTAATACTGGTAGCAGTAGCAGTAGTACTGGAGGAGATCAACATGAATCCAACAAAAGCGCTACCGGATTAGCCACTAGCCTCTTACGTAGATTCAGTTCCAGGAGAAAACCCAACAGAGAGGTTTCATCTCCAATAACTATGACTACAATGGCATATCAACAACAACAAAAGTCTAGACATCATCACTCACAAAGTGCCTCGCCTGCAATTGGAGATCTCAACTTGGATGAACCTTTGTATCAGGCAGCTAACTCCAATTATAGACAAGTTCATAATTCTCCTCTATCTGCGCCAACTCATAATAGCAATGGAAATGGAAGTCTTTCTCGATCTACTTCAACAAAGCAATCAGCCAAACAACCAGCCGGGGAAACTACAAACTATTCCAATGCCAATACATCCGTTCCCAAATCAAACTCAGCACCACGCAAATTTCATCCTTCAGCAAGAGCTAAATCCCTTGGTCATGTTAGACATGAAATGCTTACAAGACAACATCTAAAAGATGAAAACCAATCTGGTACTGTAACTCCAGGAAGTGCTGACATTGCTGATGAATTTTTTGATGAATATTTTGGAGAGACAGACTCAAAGGCTTCCAACAACAATTCAAACAGAAACGATTCCTCTAAAAATGGAACTGATTCTTCCAAATATCTGAACACTTCAGGAGGTGCAGACAACAACAAGTTGCAATCTCAAAACAAATCAGCACAATCACCGTCCACTGAAAGCATGCCTTCTATTGAGTATCCTAAACAAGTATTCCTTAAAGGCTTTTTTTCAGTTCAAACTACGTCTACAAAGTCCTTGGCATACATTAGATCAGACATTATTCGTGTTTTAACTCAACTCGGTGTTGAATTTGAGGAAATCCGTGGAGGTTTTAACTGTATTCACAAACCTTCGATTCAATATCTTCAATACACAGCTCCAAATTCTCCAGTTACTAATAATTCAAATAGATCACCTTCACAATCACCTCCAAACGAAACTCAGCATCAAAGAGGACATTGGCGCAAGCTATCTTTTGGCTCTGGTCTTTTTTCTAATCGACGTAGCAAATATCAAAACGAATCTTCAGGAAACATTCTTGACTTATCCTTTTCTTCTGATATTTCAACGGACTCTGTTGGTGCTTCTCCACAAAGTGGAACAAGTGCTGCTGCTTTGGCATCTCTTGGCATGTCTTCTGGTTCTGGAGGTGCGGGCCAGAATTCTGCAACTGGATCAACCGCTGGTATGAACGGCGGCGGATACACTGGAGGGTCCGATATGCTTTCTTCTAATACCCCTGGCGGAGCTCCTAATGCCAGCATGTCAGGCCTTCGAACACCAGTACAGTTTGAAATATGGATTGTTCGTGTACCTATTTTATCTCTAAATGGTGTTCAGTTCAAAAAACTTCGCGGTAATTCTTGGGAATACAAGAATCTAGCCACCAAGATTTTGTCTGAACTTCGACTTTAAAAAAAAGTTTTGATTGTAGAGGAAAAAAAAAAAGAAAAAAAAAAAGGATTCCAAAAGAGGATTACGAGCTTGAAACTGTATTTTTTATTGCCAGAAATAGATTTGATAACGAGACGCCGAGAGATAATCAGACACAATAACTGAGAAGATTAAAAAAACCAAAAAATAAAAACGTTGATAACCTTTTAAAAAAAGACGGAAAAATATAAAAAAATTAAAATAAATCTAGGATATTTTGAAGGATTGTTAGGTCAAGACAAAGTAGAATAGGAAAAACAAAGTTGAACATTATCATTATTATTATTTTTGTACTTACATATATCTTATTATTTATCTATTGTAATAACATTTTATTTATACTATTTTTTCAATTGAATTTTGAGCTTTTGTAAAAATATTAAACAAGAACATTATTGTAGTAACTAAGCTGGCGAAAGAATAATAAATAATAAAAAAACCTTTTATTTTATTGTGTCATTTCCCTTTATCATATTAAACAAAAATAGACAATATACAAATCTTGAAGCACTATAAAACTAATAGTATACATTGCAAATTATAATAGTATGTAAATTTAAATAAAAATAATAATAAATCCCTTTATATAGTATTCGATAATACCAACAATTGATAAATAACCTTATAGTTGAATAATAATGACAATTCCAAAAAAGAATAAAATAAAATACATATTAATATAATTTATTTTGACCGATTTTTTTCTTTTGATTCTTCATTTTAAATAATGTATCAGCGTATTTCTGATATAATAATGCAGCAACTCATTAACAAGATTTTGCTTTTTATTAAATCATGTTATTGTGTCCGTTTTCTCCGTAATTGCTATTTACTGAAACGTGACTGCCATTTGCATTCCCCACGTTTAAGTTGTTTCTATTGTTGTTTACAGTGCTATTGTTTACTGTTTCATTTAGCGATATTGTTGAGTTGTTATTACTAGTAGGATTATTTGGATACTTTTTGACAAACTCTGGAAACGGAAATGCCGATGGAGATAGTAATGGCGATCCTCCGGGTGAGCTTGATGATGATGATGTAGAAGATGTAGATGTAAACGTTTTTGGAAGTGGGAGAGGCGAACTGGGAACAGCGTCATTAGACTGAAAGTTCATAGATTGTGAGGTAGGTGGAGGAGGAGGAGGAGCCAGCGAGGGTTGTGGTGGTGGTAGCGGTAGACTGCTCCCAGAATTGGTACTATTCAAAGGCTTGGAAAATCCCTGCTTATTAGAAGAAACGGGATAAAATGCGGGTGCTAGTACAGGTGTCGAGGTGGATGAAGAAAATTTTCTATCGTTCCCAATATTATAAAACTGTTTAGGAGGAGGTAAAGGTGTTTGTCGTGAATGCATTGAAGGCTGTGAAGGCAATAGAGAATTTCCTCCATGTTGTTGAGTTTGAGGAGGGGGTTTTGAAAATTGCTGTGACTGGGATTGGAGATTATATTTCTGGTGTTGTGGAAGCTGTTGATGTGCCTGATTGTGGATCTGTTGCTGGTGTTTTTGAAGTGGTTGTTGCTGTTGTGTATTATGAGGTGGTTGCTGTTGATATAAAGATCGTATTTGTTGTTGTTGTTGCTGGGAAAGGCCTTGCATGTTTCTTGGAGGAGGAGGAACAGGAGAAGGCATCATGGCTGGTGGTCTACGCGAGGCAGGGTGTTCTTGACCTGTTTGTGAATTACTAGTTGTCATACCATGATGGGTTTGCACTGGTGGTTGCTGGTACTGATTGTTCTGCTTAGAACGATTAGAAGAAATGTTCTCTACTGCCCCATTATTAGAATTTCCTGGGCTGGGACTAAATGACCCCTTCTGGAAATTGTTTCGATTTGATGAGACATGATGAAATTCTGGCAGAACGGGTTGAGGATGATATGCTATGGTCGCGTTTGAGGGAGATGAAAAATTTATAGTATTGTCCGAATTTTGAATAAGTGGGCGATTTGATTGTGTTCGATTTTGTGTTTTAGCAACTACGGGCACGTGAAGTACGGTTGACTGTTGTAAAGGTGATGGTTTTGAAGGAGCATTCAAATTACCTTGTTTTATTGGAGATTGATTTGAAGAGTTTACTGAGTTTGATGAAATTGGAGCTGTGTTGCCTGTGCTTGATGTGACAGCACCAGCACTCGCAAATGGTTTACCTAAAACCTTATTTTTGGCAAATGGCGTATGAGCTGTACTCGACAGCGGTAGTACTTTACGTTTCTCAGACAACAAATTTGTTAAATAATCGTACACCTGGTATGAATAAGAATAATCAATGGGTTTCCAGCCCAGATCGTTGGGAGTAGTTGTGTCAGCTTTGCGTTCTACCAGAGTTCGAATAGCTTTGATATGGCCGTATGAAACTGCTATATGAATGGCACGATTTCCGTCTTTCCCTGGCTTGTCGATATCTGCACCAAAATCTAGTAGAAGAGTAAGACATGGATGATGGCCAAACCTTGCGGCCACCATCAAAGGGGTGTCTTGATGTATATTGGGCCAATCTAATGATTTTCTCAAGTGTTGGGAGAGGTAATGTACTGTTTGTTCTTGGTTTTGTTTGGCTGCTAAATGTAGTGGTGTGTTGTGCTCAAAATCTAAAGAAACTGTATCTCTGTCGTGTCCATTTTGGATCAAGAAAATACATATGAGATATCTACCATAGTAACCCGCATAGTGTAAAGAGGTCCAACCATTCGTCATGTCAGTGTTTGTTAAAAGGTGAGGAAACCGTCTGATCAGTCTGGTCACTATTGACAGTTGGTCGTGGATTATCGCCCAACGAAGTCTTTCTGAGGGTTCATACATATCTTAGTTATCATCAGAACAGTTGAAGTGAAACAATACTGATTAAAATAAAATGAAAGTGTATATGTATATATATAAATAAGTTAAAATAATATGTAAAAGTATTAGGGACAAAAACGAAAAGTGATGTTCAAAAGAAGTGAGAAAATAAAGAATATTGAATAACTGAATCTTTTTTTTTTTTCGTTTCAATTTCGCAGTCAAAGAGACAATCCCCAAATACGGCTAATGGTCACTAAGAAAATATATGGCTTGATTTGATTGTATTAGGTCACACATGACTAACAATGACTAATAAACAAATACCACTTTCAGTACCCAAGTACTATTGTTATTGTCTAAAGAAAGGAAAAAACAAAAAACAATTCACCTTTCATAACTCAATAGATGAGTAATTATAGAAAATTATATAAACTTCACAATGGCCTCAACTGCCTACACAACAATATCTTTATTCCATGACATATAATTTTTTTTAATGATCATGGTCGAAAACATCACTGACATTGATTTACCACCTTTAGATCCTCCACTATTTTTTCAATACTGGACAGCAGAAACAACTCCAAAAGACATATTTGATCAATGTTACAAGTTGGTGCGCTTAATAAAATCAATGTACGAGAGCTCTGGCATGGGCTGGGATCCCAAATCCAAAAAGGCTGAAATGCTTACTGAAGGCATGGAGTATTATGTGATTTTAAAAAATGGTCCTTCCAAAAATGGCAAGATATCAAACATTGAAAAGCTGACTGATGAAAGTACTAGTTCAGAAACCCCTGAGTTGCAAGTTGTAGCCATGCTCATTAGTCTTCCAAACGCTCCAGAGTTTGTTGATGAGGATGGAAATGCTATAGGAACAGGGAAACTAACTTATATTTACGAATTACACGTACGGAGAGAGTATCAAGGAAAGGGTCTTGGTAAATATTTGCTAGAAATTGTCAAGGCCCGATCCCCATGGCCAAAAATTGCACTGACTGTTTTCAGAATCAACAAAAAGGCACAAAATTTCTATATTAAAAACGGTTTTAAAATTATTCGCGAAACAACACTAGATTCCAAACTTCATAGAATTAAAGGCTGGTGCGAAATGGAATGGCAAAAGCCAACTATAGAACAAGACTCAAAATAAAACCATACTTATCGTTTAGTGATAATATTGATAATAATAAAAATGCTACATGCTACATGCTAAATTCTAAGACGTCTCTGTTTTTGTTTTTTATTTAAACGAATTTATGTCCTTCCAAACTTAAAAATACCCCATGCCAAACTTAGAGTTGTGTTGGTGTATAACTTTTTACCAGTAAAATCAATAGGTCCTACCGTACCCAAATCAGCATCAGCTGGAGGCTTAGTCAAAGATGGATCAAACTTGGCTCCTGGTGGTGTAAAAATAGTGCTTGCACCTGCTGCAACTGCAATTGGCATAATGTGTTCCAATGTAGGGTGTGCCTTGCGAGCAATGGGCTCCTTGAACAACTCGGCAAGCCTATCAATAGTTTTTTCAGGCGGGCTAGTTACAACAGCTTTTTCCAATGCAGCATCAAACTTGTCAGCATAAGAAGCTTTCTTACCGCCCAATCCCCACAAATCACTCAGGTTGTGTACAGTCATGCCACTGCAAACAATGGTAAAATCTTCGCCTTCTCTATCACGTAGCTCGCTCAAGACTTTACCCAGTCTATAGCTTACATCTGTGTCATAATCAACAGCTTGTGGAGAATGACTCCTCATATTGGAGGGGGTCGATGGCAAAGAAATTTGCAAGACTGGGAATGGGAGAGGATTGGGTTTGTTTTTAATACTTTGTTCAGGAAATGCGACTCTTAATGGGACCCAGAGACCATGGTCGACACCACGAGAACTGTGTAAGCGGACGCTGAAGCCTTTTGATCCATCGGAAGGAGACTGTAATTTTTCGGCAATTTTTCTAGCAATGGTCTTGCTTCCCTTGGAGTGAAATTGTTCTTCGTACATATGGTTTGGAAATCCATAAAAGTCGTAAATCAAAGAGTTGTTTCCATCGGTGCTGGTGATTCCAACTGTTGGAATGGAGCTTAATTCATTGTTCGATTCTTGCCAGTGGGCGCTGATCACAATGAGTGCCTTTGGAGGGTCTGCAAGGATCTCTGCTCCAATAGACTTGACCATATCCCAGGCTCCAGCATCACCGAAACTGTCCTCTCGGTACATAAAAGTTGGACCACCGTGAGATAAAAAGTATAGAGGTCGAAGACGAGAAGTAACCTTAAGGGAGGTCATATTGGATGCGGGTATAAAGTCTTTTTCTTTCAGAGTTTGCTCTTGTAAAATTGGTTCTGTCTGATTGGTATGTTGTGTTTGTGAAAATTCAAATAATCTATAATAGTAAGTGGCTAATGAGAGTAGTAATGCTATGAAAGATGTATAAATTATTCGAGTTAGAAAGCTCATAGGAACAAAAGTATAAATGAAGAGACTGAAGAACCAAGAAAAGGAGAAAACGTAAAATATATATATACAAAATCTCCTTTTACATTAGAGAAACAAATTTGTATGTTTTAGAAAACAAAAGAAGTAAATACATTGGGAAAATGGTGCGATGTATGTATTAATTACGAATTTATGATTGATCAATAATTTTGATATCTTCTCGATATCTGCATTTCTAATATTTAGTCAAAAATAAAAAAATAAAAAATAAAAAATGGTATTATGTAATTGTTAGTAATTGTTTGTCAATATTTTTTTCAGCAAGGCTATATTTTTCTAGTTTCGGTTTGGGCGGCCACGTATTATATTTTATTAGCAGGTTTGGCTGAGACAGCGCCAAAATAACATTAAAAATTCTTCATACTGGAAAGTTTTCACTTCTTTATCTCCCTTACCTATCAGTTGCCCTCACTGTCATTACCACCACCCCCTTCATAGATAGATCGATTCAAATTTAAAACTATTCGTTTGTTTCGACCTCTTGAATCGGCATTGAGTCTGCCTAATCTTTTTAGCCTGTTTTCAACTAATATTCAGGGACTTTTATAATTATTTAGGGCAGTTTATTTTTGTATTAAGTACTTCAAAACAGACCCAAAAAGAAATCAGCTTGTAAGCGAAGAAATACATCAATCAATCTCTTTTTTTTGTCGGATAAAACCATATAAAAAAAAAATGGCAAATTTACCAAGGAAACCTTCGACGCTGTTTGCTTTGATCGGTACAGCAATTGTAATTTTATATTTTATTTTTAGCTCTTCATCCACTACACAGAAGCTCCCCACCAGAAAACTAACTCCCGATGACCGAGTTATCAAATCCTACAAATTAAACAATCTACAATCCACACCTAAATCATTCAGCAACAATGAGCAAGTTTTAATATTGACTCCTATTGCACGATTTTATCCTGAATACTGGGAAAACCTTTTGCGTCTGAGTTATCCTCGCCACCTCATCGAGTTGGGCTTTATTGTTCCTGCCAATGCTCAGGGAGATCAAGTTTTGAAACAACTAAACGCCGCAGTCAAGAAAGTCCAGACTGGGGCCACCAAGAATAGATTTGCCAAAATTACCATTCTTCGACAAGATACCCCGTCAATCGACTCACAACACGAAAAGGCCAGACATGCACTCTCAGCACAAAAAACTCGAAGATCGCTTATGGCACTTGCCAGAAACTCGCTTCTCTTTACAACTATTGGACCAAACACTTCATGGGTTTTGTGGCTTGATTCAGATATCATAGAGACTCCTCCTTCTCTTATCCAGGATTTAGCAAAGCATGATAAGGATATTATTGTTGCAAACTGCTATCAACGTTATGAAGATCCTAAGGAAGGCCATGCTATTAGGCCATACGATTTCAACAACTGGCAAGAGTCTGACAAGGGCCGTGAAATTGCTGCTTCTATGGGCGAAGACGAAATCATTGTAGAAGGATACCAAGAAATTGCCACTTATAGAGTTTTGATGGCCTACCTTTATGATCCTTCTAAAGATATTGACATGGAAATTCCATTGGATGGTGTGGGAGGTACTGCCATGTTGGTCAAGTCTGCTGTTCACAGAGATGGTGCTATGTTCCCACCATTCCCATTTTACCATCTTATCGAAACTGAAGGGTTTGCTAAAATGGCAAAGAGACTTGGATATCAAGCTTGGGGTCTACCGAATTATCTGGTTTTCCATTACAATGAGTAATAAAGAAAAGAAAAGAATAAAAAAAGAAAAAAATAAAACTTTGTAAAAACTTTTTATAATAGTTGGTTATAATATTTATCTATAACAAAAACAGACTTAGAACATAAATTGATTGTAAATTGGAACATGAATAATAACAATAATGAAAATTTAAAAAATAAAAAAATAAACAGAAACAAATTAAAAACGTCATGATGAATTTTTCAACCAGCTCAATGCTTTTATTTTCAGCATGCATGCTAAAAGTAAATATAATATTTTTTACTATTTAAAAAAAAAAAAATAACGGTCCGTTTTTTGTTTATAACGATTTCTATATATATATATATATATATATATATTGTCATTAACAAACATCTTTCAATTCAGTACATAATTTTGTTTTTCATACAATAATATTGTTATTTAGGTATTGCTCGTATCAACTAATATTTTCAAATTTATAAAAATTTTCAAAATATATTTTTTTTTATTATTTTATATCACTTATCATATATATGCCATTAAATACAAAATCAATTAAACAAAACAAATAAACAAACATAAAAATCACTTGCACAATATCATAAATTTTTTTTATCATTCAATAAACCCTTCAAAGGTATTATTACTTATCATTGTCTTTTTTTTTTTCATAGAATTTTTCATAGAATTTTTCATGCTAACGATTAAAATCATTTAACAGCAATTTCAAAGTCTCTTTGTTCAATAGAGCCATTACCTGGAAGTCTGGTATTTCCAACCAAGAAGATATCAATTTCACGAGCACATTGTCTACCTTCTTGAATACCCCAGACAATAAGAGATTGGCCTCTTCTGCAGTCACCAGCAGCAAAAAGCTTGTTGCTGATTCTATAAGAAGATGGTCCGGTGGTCTTGATGTTACCTCTACCATCTCTTTCGACACCAAGGTTTTGAGCTTCAGGACCAATAAAACCCATAGACAACAAAACAACATCAGCAGGGAAGAATTCCTCAGAGTTTGGAACCTCGGACATTTGCCAAGCACCAGACTCAGACTTCTTCCACTCGACACGAACAGTCTTAATACCTTTAACGTTTCCATTTTCATCACCAACAAATTCCTTAGATAAAATGCAGTATTCACGAGGATCCTTACCATAGTGAGCAGCAACTTCGGAGTGACCATAGTCAACACGGAAGATACGAGGCCATTGTGGCCATGGGTTATCTTTGCCACGAGTAGATGGTGGTTTAGGAAGCAATTCAAAATTGACAACGGATTTGGCTCCATGTCTAACAGAGGTACCAATACAGTCATTACCAGTATCACCACCACCAATGACAACAACGTTCTTGCCATGAAGAAGAGAACGAACTTCTTCAAGACTGTCTTCAAGAAGAGCCTTGGTGTTCCACTTCAACAATTGCATAGCAAACATAATGTTGTTAAGTTCACGTCCTGGAATTCTGAGATCTCTAGCAATGGTAGAACCACAAGCAAAAACAACAGCATCGTTTTGGCTTTCAAGTTCTTCAACAGTGATATCTTCACCAATGGTGGTGTTGGTGACAAACTTGACACCTTCATCACGCATCAAGTTGGTACGACGTTCGACAACACGCTTGTCAAGCTTCATGTTAGGAATACCATACATCAACAAACCACCAATACGGTCAGCACGTTCGTAAACAGTGACAGAGTGACCGGCACGGTTAAGTTGATCAGCACAAGCCAAACCAGCGGGACCAGAACCAATAATAGCAACAGATTTGCCAGTTCTAACAGGTGGTGGAGTTGGCTTGATCCAGCCTTGAGCCCAACCGTGGTCAATAATGGCGGCTTCAACAGACTTGATACCAACTGGGTCTTCGTTAATACCCAAAACACAAGCACCTTCACATGGAGCTGGGCAGACACGACCGGTGAATTCAGGGAAATTGTTGGTCATCAACAATCTTTGAAGAGCATCATACCATCTATCCTTGAAAACCAATTCGTTCCACTTGGGAATAATGTTGGAGATAGGGCAACCGGTTTCGGATTGACAGAAAGGAACACCGCAGTCCATACATCTGGCAGTTTGGTACTTAAGCTCTTCCTTAGTGAGACGGTTGGAAAGTTCGGCCCAATCTTTAGTACGGTCAGTAGCAGGTCTATACTTTTCGTTTCTTCTCTTGTAGAGCTTGAAACCTCTAGTCTTATCAAGCTTGAGGACAGCGGCCTTCTTCTTTTCAGCGGCATGATCTAAAATAGTATCTTCAAGATCTAAAACCTTTGGTTCCTTTTTAACTGGAGTAGCAACACCAGCGGTAGCAGCAGGGGCTGGGGTTCTGGTGCGCAAGATTTCGCCGTTAGTGATATCAGCTTCAGGATCTTCTCTAATGTTGTGGAAAAAGTCAACAACTTCAGCCTTCTTAAGTTCTTCCTTCTTCTTCTTTTCTTGTTCGAGAACTCTCTTGTAGTCAGTTGGGAAGACCTTGACAAATCTTGGAAGAATTCTGTTAAAGTCGGTAAGAACGCGGTCAGCAAGTTCAGAGTTGGTGTAATGACGATGGTCCTCAATAAGACCTCTGACAAAGGCAATTTCAGCAGGATCAGTAAGTGGGCAAAGCTCAACCATTTCAGTGTTGACATTGTTGGTAAATTCTTGAGCCATGTCCAAAACATAAGCAATACCACCAGACATACCAGCAGCAAAGTTTCTACCAGTTGGACCAAGAACAACAACACGGCCACCAGTCATGTATTCACAACCGTGATCACCACATCCTTCAACAACGGCAGTAGCACCAGAGTTTCTGACAGCAAAACGTTCAGCAGCGACACCTCGGAAGAAACAAGTACCAGAAGTAGCACCGTACAAACAAGTGTTACCAATGATAATGTTTTCTTCAGCCTTGAATGGAGAGTTAGTGGGTGGGTAGATAATGATGCGACCTCCAGAAAGACCTTTTCCGACATAATCGTTGGCATCACCCTCAAGTTCGAGAGTAATACCTGGAGCCAAGAAAGCACCAAACGATTGACCAGCAGAACCAGTAATGTAAACGTGAGCAGTGTCATTTGGAAGACCTTGTTCACCAAACTTCTTAGAAATGCGGTAAGAAAGGGTAGTACCAAGAGCACGATCAGTGTTTACAATTTGTGCTTCAATGTTGACTGGCAAACCCTTTTCAAGAGTAATTTCGGCTTCATCAACCAACTTGTTGTCAAGACGAACGTGAAGACGGTGGTCTTGTTTGCGAACGTTGCGTGTAGCAACACCTGGACGTAAAGTGTGAGCAGGTGTCAAAAGAGGAGTAAGATCAAGATTGATGGTCTTGGAGTTGCGGAGATCATCACGAACCTTGAGCTTTTCAGCGTGACCAACCATTTCATTGATAGTGCGGTAACCAAGCTTAGCCATGATTTGACGAAGTTCATTAGCAATGTAGTAGAAAAAGTTGATGACATGCTCTGGAGTACCCATAAACTTCTTTCTAAGTTCAGGATCTTGAGTGGCAATACCAACTGGGCAAGTATTGAGATGGCACTTTCTCATCATGATACAACCCATAGCAATCAATGGAGTGGTAGCAAAACCCCATTCTTCGGCACCGAGAAGACAGGCAATAGCAACATCACGACCAGTCTTGATCTGACCGTCAGTTTGAACAATAACTCTTCCACGAAGATCGTTGAGAACAAGGGTTTGATGAGTTTCAGCAAGGCCTAATTCCCATGGAAGACCAGCATACTTAATACCAGTCCATCTAGAAGCACCAGTACCACCATCGTGACCAGAAATCAAGATGTGGTCGGCCTTAGCCTTGGCAACACCGGAAGCAATAATACCGACACCGACTTCGGAAACCAACTTAACAGAGACACGGGCTCTTGGATTAGAACACTTCAAATCGTAAATGAGTTGCTTAAGATCTTCAATAGAGTAAATATCGTGATGTGGAGGGGGAGAAATAAGACCAACACCAGGAGTTGAGTGTCGAGTCTTTGCAATGGATTGGGAAACCTTGTCACCAGGCAATTCACCACCTTCACCAGGCTTGGCACCTTGAGCCATCTTAATTTGCAATTCATCAGAGTCGGAAAGATAGTAGGAAGTGACACCAAAACGACCAGAGGCAATTTGCTTGATAGCAGATCGCATAGTGTCACCGTGTTCATTGACGTTAGAACGTTCCGGATCTTCACCACCTTCACCAGTATTAGATTTACCACCAAGTCTATTCATGGCAACAGCTAGAGTAGAGTGGGATTCCATAGAGATGGAACCATAAGACATGGCACCAGTAACAAAACGGCGGACAATTTCAGTCCATGGTTCAACTTGTTCTATAGGAATAGCTTGAGAGTTTTCAAAGTCAAAATCAAGTAGACCACGAAGAGTACAGTTCTTGGTAGCTTCGTATTCGTTCTTCGCATAAATCTCATAAGCCTTTTCATTCTTGTTTCTGACAGCGTCTTGAATGTTTGCAATAGCAACTGGGGTGTTCATGTGAGCATCACCACCATCTCTGTAGTGGTATTCACCAGATTCTGGGAGACCTTCTGGCTTGATTGTGACTCTGGATGGATAACCACGTTCATGAATAGTAAAAGCGTCTTGAGCAATAAAGTCAAAAGTGATACCCTTGATACGAGAAGCAGTACCAGTGAAACACTTGTCAACAACAGAATTGTCAATACCAAGAGCCTCAAAAATTTGAGCACCCTTGTAAGACGCAAGAGTGGAAATACCCATCTTAGACATAACTTTCAGAATACCACCATCAATAGAATGCTTGTAGTTATCAACAATGGTTTGATCATCCAATTGTTCTTTGAGTAAACCTTCACGATTCATCTTCAATAAAGTCTCAATGGCGAGATAAGGATTGATAGCGTCGGCACCATAACCAACAAGAACACACATGTGGTGGACTTCACGAGCTTCACCAGTTTCAACGACAATAGCAACCTTAGATCGTTGCTTCTGTCTGACCAAGTGGTGGTGAACGGCACCCGTAGCAAGAAGGGCAGAGACGGCAACACGGTCAGCATCAACGGCACGATCAGTAAGAACAATGATCTTATTGTGTCTAGCAATGGCTTCAGAAGCTTCTTGGGCAATGCGTTCCAAGGCACGAGTGTAACCAGCAATACCCTCAGACTTTGGAAATGTGATATCAATAAAGTCAATGGTCCAAGATGGATAAAACTTTGGAAGAAGAGAAAGGCCAGCAAATTCAACATTGGAGAGAATTGGAGAAGGCATGAGCAATCTGTCCATTTGGTTTGGTTTCATTTCAAGAACGTTACCTTGAGGACCAATGTAACATTCAAGAGACATGACAATGGATTCACGAATAGGGTCAATTGGAGGGTTGGTAACTTGAGCAAACAATTGTCTAAAGTATTCATACAAAAGACGTGGTTGAGGAGCTAAGCAAGCAAGAGGACCATCGTTACCCATAGAACCAAGAGCCTCCTTTCCTTCAGCCGCCATTGGGGCCAACAGTAAAGAAACTTGTTCAAATGTGTAGCCAAAGGCCTTCAAGCGAGGATCGTTTTGAACAGTATGAGAGTCCAACTTGGGCTTGAGACTTTCAATAGCATTGGCGCCTTCACGAGCTTCGAGCTTACTAAAGAGGTCAGGCATGGTAATAAGATTTGCAGAAGCCCAGCTCTTGAAATCAAATCTTTCAGAAACTCTGCGCTTAAGCTCACGGTCATCAACAATGACACCTTCCTTAGTGTCAACCAAAAGCATGCGACCAGGACGAAGGCGACCCTTTTGGATGACAGACTCAGGAGGAATGTCCATGACACCAACTTCAGAAGCGCAAATCATACGGTCATCATCAGTGACATAGTATCTGCAAGGACGGAGACCATTTCTGTCGAGGTTGGCACCACAGTATCTGCCGTCGGCAAAGGTAAAGAGTGCTGGACCGTCCCAAGGTTCCATGAGACAAGCAGCCCATTCGTAAAAGGCTCTCTTTTTTGGATTCATGTCAGTGTTGTTTTGCCATGCTTCTGGAACCATAATCATAACAGCTTCAGGAAGTGAGAGAACGCCATTCATAACCAAGAGTTCGAGAACGTTATCAAAGGCAGCAGAATCGGAACCACCTTCTTCGATAATAGGATAAAGCTTGTCTAATTCTTCTCCAAAAACATCAGACTTCATGACACCTTCTCTTGCACGCATCCAGTTCTTGTTACCACGAAGAGTATTGATTTCACCATTGTGAGCAGCCCATCTCAGAGGTTGGGCACGATCCCAAGAGGGGAATGTATTTGTGGAAAAACGAGAGTGGACTAAAGCAAAGTGGGCTTCATAGTCTACGTTAGCCAAATCATAATAGTATTGGTAGACTTGGACTGGGGCAAGTTGACCCTTGTAAACAATGTTTTTGTTTGATAAGGAGCAGATATAAAACCAGTTGTGAAGGCCAATGCTGTGTGTGGATTGTTTTCTAAGAATGTAAAGTTTTCGTTCAAAAGTTCTTTCAAAGTTTTTTTCAAATAATTCTGGGTCAGTGTTTTCTGGAGTGTTGCCATTGCCGTAAGCCTCAGTGAGGACAACGATAGGTTGAAGGATGAGAGGTTCGCGAGAGAGTGCTGCAGGACCAAGTAAGGAAGAGTCTCTTGGAACTTCTCTCCAACCAAGTACTCTAAGGCCGAGAGATTCTGCGATGCGTTCTAAAATGTTTCTTGATTGTTCAAGGACTTGTTCGTCGTTTTTGAAAAAGAGATTACCGACGGCGTATTGTCCAAGGGGAGGAAGTTTGAAATCGTTTGTAGTTTCAAATTGTTTGACCATAAACTTGTGAGGAATAGAAGTCATTACACCTGCACCATCACCGTCTCTTGCATCAGCACCAACAGCACCTCTGTGTGTCATTTTGCATAGCAGGTCCTTAGCATCAGAGACGATTTTGTGAGATACTTTACCTTTGATGTGACAAGAGAAACCGACACCGCAAGCATCTTTTTCGAATTCAGGATCGTATAATCCTTGCTTTAGAGGAAGAGCGCCAGCCCATGAGTTGTTCTCTGGGGTGTTGACATATTCGTAAGGAGCATATTGCTCATTTATTTCTTCATTGTTGATAGTTTCCATTTCTAAATAACACAGGAAAAAAATAAAGTTTCTGATGTTAGTTTGTTTCAGGAGGAAGGGATAGAGTAAAATAAAAAATAAAAAAAGGTAGACACATATATATATATATATACATACAAAATACTTTTTGATACCTTAATACAAAAATATATTTATTTTTTGTTTATTCTAGATTGCTTTTTATCTTTTGAGCAATAAAATAAAGGTTTTTGCTTTTGAGTTGATAGCTTATTACTATATATATATATATATATATATATATATATATATTAATAAACAATAATGAAAAGTTAGTATTTTGAAATGAATGAAAATAATGATGGTGGTAGTGTTGTTTATTTCATATATAATACTTACTATTAATGATATCTAAGACAAACAACAAAGAAGAAAAAGGTTGCTGAAGAGAGATTTCGGTAGATGAGAGAGGGAAAGAATAATAGTAATGATAATAATAATCCTAAAGTAATGAAGGAAGGATATATATATATATATAAGAATGATATAAACAGATGGTACAAGCGATAAGGTATAAAATGGCAAACAGACTAAGAAAACAAAAAATAGAAAAAATAGGTTTTTTCAAGGGAAATGGATCATTTATATATTAAAAAAAAAACTCCAAATGATATCACACTTATTGGTTTCCTACAACAATAAGGAAATGTATAGAAGGAAAAAAAAAAAAAAATTTTAATCTTATATCTTTTTTTTTTCCACTATGGGAAAAAGCTCCTGAGACAACCAAGGTCGGGGAAAATTATTTTGATAGAGTAGTGTATATGTGTGCAGTCTTTTTTTTTTTTTTTTTTTTT
>CBXB010000015.1:171731-191744 GCA_000817185.1 Magnusiomyces clavatus CNRMA 12.647
TCTTTTTTTTTTTTTTTTTTCTTGGTTTCCCCCGCTGCTGATTGTGACAGATGCCCTTGTAACGATTGATGATTACAATATAGCCGATTTCATTGGAGGATTGGCCGCGTTATCAGTGATTGAAAAGTCTTTTGTGATTATGTAATATTCCCTTTATGAGTCATGGACTACCCAATTCGGTTTCTTCCGACCGGCGGCGAGTAGTCCACTATGAAACTTAGCAGTAAACAGACCCTTTTTCTCGTGTTCTTTTGAGTTTTCCCATGTAATAATGGTTACCCTATGCTTGATTTCATACTAACCAACCACAAGAGTAGTTTAGTAAGAAAAATAAATTGGTTTTTTCTATAAATTGTTTCTTTCTCGACCAAGCCGTATAGGTAGTATTTAATTACGAGGATAAGAATTATTATCATTATTAGTACTATTACTATTTTTTTTTTCTTCTTATAATTTTAAAAAAAAAAAAACATTGTATCTGATCTCCCTCTTTATTATAAACATGTTTTTATGTCTCTTTTTGACTATAGATTCTCAGAGAGGAAGAAGAAGAAGAAAAAAAAAAAAGTTTATCCTGATAATTCGGTAGATAACTTTTTGATTGAAAATTATTAAACTTTTAACCTCCCTTTTATATTGTAAATAGACATTATTCCCGAAACCTGCAAAATTGCATGGTGACGAAATATATTATCACCTTCTTCAATCAGCATATATATTGATTTCCCCTCTTAGTGGTTATTAAGCAAATAATAGGATAAAAAAAAAATAAAAAAAAACATATATTAATTGATTTTTGCTACATTCAAATAATAGCGAAAAACATTACCGTGATATTAAACAAACTGCTCTTTTCAGTTTGGATTTTTTTTCTCTTTTTTTTATAGTATTACTTAGCATTACTAAACTAATTGCAACGTTCTCTTTTTAGTAAATACATATATATTAATCTGCCTCGTTAAGGGCTTCATCGTCATCGTCTTCTTCACTGTCATCATCATCTTGTTCCACAATCTTTTCAGCCTTTCTTGGTTTAATCTCCTTCTTATTTCTCTTACCAATTCTTTCGTAAACTGTACGGTTACTTAAAGTGTCCCATACCTTCAGTTTACCACTAGCACCAGCAACTACAACATGTCCTCCAACTTCAAAGTCTGGGGCAAATGATGCTGAAAATACCTTGCCTACATCAAGGTTTCTAGAAAGAATCATTGATGGTCCCTTTTCGTTGTCCAAGTCCCAAAGCTTGATAGTCTTGTCAGATGACCCGGTAATCATTAACCCATCAATATTTGAGTTTATGTCAAAGGTACTAATTTCAGAATCATGCGCTTGGAGTTTCCAAACACTCTTTCCCTCATTTCTCGCATCAAATTTGTGAACAATACCTTGTTCTGTTCCAACATAGAAAGTATAGCCATTCTTATCCCATTTGACATTCTCAATATCAGACTCAACCGACCATTTTCTTTGTCCTCCCTTTGCATCCTGATCAAGTCGAAGATCACATACTATCGCCTGGCGATCATATCCACCACTCAACAGCACCGTCGCTTGCTCAGGATTCCACTCAACAGATGAAACCTTGTCGCTATGTACCTGTAAACTTTTTGCACTAACTCCGCGATTCAAATCCCACAACTTGACCGTAGTATCTGCAGAAGCAGATGTCAACAAATTTCTGTGAAGTCTGTTTGCGGAAAGTGATAATACTGCATCAATGTGATACTGACTATTAATTTTTTTTTTGTTGAGCTTGTTCTTCTTCTTTTTTTTTGCTCCAACAGTGTCAGTATCATTGGCTTGAGTTTGTCCCAAAATCAAATCCGGGATAGGACTATCAACAACGTCGATATTCCAAATCTCAATCTCGGGATCAAAAGTACCAATAGCTGCATAGTTTCCTGGTTTGTCCGGGTTAGACTCATCTCGGCCTTTGCCCACTCTATAATCAAGCCATTCAATACACAATGGGAATGATGGTAAAAGAATATCGTGATGAACATATAAACTAGACTTGTGTACTTCTTCCTCTTCATCATCTTCCCTGTCTTCGGCTTGATCGTCGTAAACGTACACCTCCAAACTTGATACTTCCTCTTCTGTCTTTGTAGCCAAAATCAGGTTGTCGGTAGGATATATGTACCATTCTTCCTTTTCTTCTTCGTCTTCTTCTTCGTCGGCCTTTTCATCTTCTCCATTGTTAGGTAAAGTAACATATGGATCATCATCTCCGTTTTCATGATAAACTAAGTTCTTTACGTTGCTAAAAATTCCAAATGTTTCACCATCACTATCTTCTTTATCATCGTCGTAATGCTCTAAATCGTATTCTTTGAGATCTTCATCAATTGCAAGACTGTTCATAAAGTTAAAAAGTATTAGAATTTGAAATCACATTGAAAAAGCATTACATTTAACTTACTCCTCATCTTCAGCATCACGTTTTAATGACTTGATTTTCTCTTTTTTTTCTTCGGCTTCTTCTTCTCCTTCTTCATCTTCCATTTCTTCTTCGGTTGATTTGATTTGAAGTTTAGCCATTCCTGAAAGATGTTCTAACTCTTCATCATTGAACTCGTATTTAATAGGATATTCAGAGGCATATCCTCTGGGAACCCATGTTGTTGCTGAAATAACCGACATTATTTATTATTTGGTAGTTTTGTTGTTAGCCTTTAGTATTATTATGATTTATAACAACAACGAAAAAAAAAAATAAAAAGTTTCAAATTTTTTTTTGATATGGTACAAAAAAAAAAAATTTTATTTATGGTACGGCTATGACTTAAAAACTACAACTTAAGACTTTCGCTAGTATTTAATTTATTCATATAAGTATTAAAATGTAACCTAGTCATCTTAATTGTTATTTATGTGTGCTTTTTTTTCTTTTTCTTTTTTTTGTCATTTCCACCATCCTTTTGAATACTGTGAAAAAAGCAGTTCAGTTTGGAATTAATCTTTTAAAAACATTTATAAAACAATTTTAACATGGCTGATAAACATCCAAAAGACGATGATAAAAATAAACCTTTATCTAAAGATGAGATTGCTCAACGAATCGGAGAACTTCCATCAAAATCAAATAACAAGCTCAAGGGGACTGATCTTTCAAAGCTTTTAGCTATGCTCTCCCTTGTAAATTCAGCACCTAGTGAAGAAAACGTATGCTCTCAATTTTTTTACCCAACCAGTTGTTTTTTCCTCTTTTATATCTAACCACAATATGAAATCTTTTTTTTTTTTTTTTTTTTTTTTTTTTTTTTTTTTTTTTTTTGTGCTTACTTTTAGAAATTGACTCCAAAACCAATGGACGAATACAAATTTTGGAAAACCCAACCAGTACCAAAGTTTGATGAAGACAAGATTGAAGAAGAGGGTCCAATTGATTCCACTAAAACAGTTGATGACGTTCCAAAAGTTCCCGGAAAGCTTTTACCCGCTTTTGAATGGTGTGTCATTGATGCTAATGACAAGAAACAACTTGAAGAGTTTTATGACTTGCTATATAAAAACTACATTGAAGATGATGACAATACTTTCCGATTCCGGTATACTCCCCAATTCTTGGAATGGGCCTTAAAGCCTCCTGGATGGAAAAAGGAATGGAATGTCGGTGTACGTGCTAAAGAAACGGGGAAATTAGTTGCATCTATTACAGGTATTCCACAAAAACTAAGGATACGAAACAACCCTCCTCAACTTATGGGAGAAGTCAACTTCTTATGCATTCACAAAAAACTCCGATCTAAGCGATTAGCCCCAGTTTTGATAAAAGAAGTCACAAGAAAGATTAACTCTGATAATATCTGGCAAGCTCTCTACACAGCTGGCTTGATCTTACCTTCTCCTGTCGCCACTACTAGATACTATCATCGACCTTTGAACTGGATGAAGCTCAACTCTGTTGGCTTTTCAGCTGCTTTGCCAGGGCAAACACCTGCCCAAATGGTTTCCAAGTATACTTTGCCGAAGAAACCTACATTGAACAACCTTCGCAAAATGACTTTAGATGATGTTCCTCAAGTAAAGGAGTTGCTTAACAAGTATCTCGAGAGATTTGATATGGCTCCCGTTTTTGAAACTGAAGACATTACTCATTGGTTTCTCGGATCACAAAATCCTTTATTTGAAGTGTCTGAAGAAGAAAAACCAGTTCATTCATATGTCGTTACTGAAGATGATGGTAAAACCGTCACGGACTTTTTTTCTTTCTACTCCATCCCCACATCAGTCCTTGGTAACTCTGAGTATGATTCTTTGAACATTGCTTATAGTTACTACTATGCATCAAATGTAGCCTTTACAGTACCCAAAACAAACAGAACACCTGAAAACCAGAAAAAGCTAGCTTCCCGATTAATAGTTCTTCAACAAAATGCGTTGATCATTGCCAAAAACTTAAACTACGATGTATACAATGCCATAACCGCATTGGACAACCCAATGTTTCTCAGTGAATTGAAATATTCCACAGGTACAGGAATCTTAAACTATTATCTTTTCAACTATAGGGTTTATTCTATCGACGGGGGTATTAATAAATCTCAGATTTTGACTCCACCAGCTAACGGGGGTATAGGTACAATCTTACTTTAAAATCAGAAAAAAATGAAAAAGAAAAAGAAAAGAAAAATTATAACAAAAAAAAAAAAAAAAAAAAAAAAAAAAAAAAAAAAAGTAAATAACAATATATTATACTTTATATAAATATAATATACACCACTTCTAATGGATACTTACAGAGAATTTTCAGCTTTCAAGAAACCATTATTACATTTAATAATACCCAATTTATTAATATTTCAAAGAATCTCGAATAGTACTAGTTGTTTTCACGTGATTTTTATTTTTACGTCGCGTTTAGAATTTTACCGCGGGAAATAAATAATAAAAAAATAGTCACTACCACCAAGTTTTATTTCTTATAACCAAGCAGTCCCGAAGAATTGAATTATTGTTATTTTCTTGAAATTTTCCCTTTTGTTCCATAATAGTCCCCCACTCATTGTTATTTAATACCATCAACAAATAATAGTCAGTTTAGATTTTTTTATTACATTTTTGCAATTTACATTTCAAAAACATATTTTGACAATTGAATCTTTTAGGTCATTAACATAATCCCTTTATATACTTCAATTATATATTTGACGACGCGTTGAGATTTTTTTTTTCTCTTTATAAAGAAATCCCAAGTTTTTATACTTTTTTCATAAGTCTCTGGCAACAACAGATAAAAAGGAATTGGTCTCTTTAAATAGAAAAAAAAAGCTTTTTTTATTTAATTAACTATAATTGATTACATATTGAGATGTCAAGTGATAATACCAATTCTCAAACTACAGAAAATGTTGTTTCTGAAGAGTCGTTAAATGAAGATAAGAAAAATAACCAGTCTTTAAACGGCGCGTCAACTGATACCATTACCACAGAAGTTTCTTCTTTCGAAAAGACACAGGAGTCTTCTTCCTCTGAAAAAAAAGTAGAAGAAACAGAAGACGATGATAAATCGAATGAAGATAAGACCGACATAACTACTTCAGAAGAAAATAACGATACCAAGCCTTCTTCTGTCACAACAGCTAACGTCAGTGTCTCTATCGTTGCTACCACAGTAAGCAATGGTGATATTAAAAAGGAAGACCAAAAGAAAGAAGATAAAGAGACTAAAGACTTTGAGAATAGAAGGAGATCTACCAGATCTTCTACCAGAGAATCCAAAGAAGCTAGTAGTGAAGCTGATGAACAACAAAAATCAGAAAGGTCAGAGAAGAAGGCTCAGCCAAAAAAACCTGCTACTGCTAAAAGGCCCAACTCATCCTCAAATGAACCTGAAGTTCCATTTAAACCCGGGACTGTTGTCCTTGCAAAAGTCAAAGGATATCCAGCCTGGCCTGGTATTGTATGTTAACGTTTTTTTCATTTTATTTGCCTATTATTTATTATATTGTTGCTATTTGTTTCCTATGTCGTCATAAAAAAACAAAAATGACGGTTTGAAACTAATACCAACAAATTGTTTACCACAATAGTATACTAATCTATTCTATTTAAAAATAACCAATACAGATTGTGATTGAAGATGTTCTTCCAGAAGATGTGCTAGCACATAAGCCCAAATCTGCACCAAAACGAAGAAAGTCTGGCAATTTGAATACCGAAGGGTTGGATTTAAACATCTATCCAGTTATGTTTTTTGTTGATCGTTCTTATATGTGGGCCAGCCGCCCTGACCTCAAACTTCTGACTATTGCTGATGCAAAAAAGTATGTTGAATCTGGGAAACACACTACCCTTGCAGAAGCATATCGAGTTGCAACAAATCCTCCTACGTTGGAAGAGGTTATAGAGGAAATTAAAGAAATGGAGCTGCAAAAGGCAAAACAGGCTGAAGAAGAAGACGAGGAAGACGAGGAGGAAGAAGAGGAAGAGGACAAATCAACAACAGCAAGACCTAAATCTCGCAAACGTTCCTCAGCAACCTCTCGATCTACATCCACTCCTCAAAAGACAAACAAGAAGAAAAAGTCGTCTTCTGAAGATATTTTTGACCCTGACGTCGACATGCCAGACGCAGACTCCCCAAAACGCTCGTCGTCTTCTTCCCGACGATCTACAACCGCAACCACATCTAACAATGAGTCTAAGAGGAAAAGCATGACCAGCGAGTCCTCTTCTCGCAAGAGATCCAAAACATCTGACGAGCGTCCAGCGTCCGGTATCTCATCTTCCAGCTCAAAGAACGGACGCGAAGGGACTTCTACGTTTTCCCCACCTAAAGATATCCAAGGTAGAAAACAAATGGTTCGTACTATTAGACACAGGCTACAACGAATATTTTTGACTGATAGGTCACCTACTGCCGATGATACAGCGACGCTGTCTGTTAGCTTGGAACGGCTTGCAAATGTGCCAGACCTGGAACACGAGGTCATAAAGCAAACCAAGATCAAAAAGGTTCTAACGACGATTGTCAAAAAGGGCAAGATCATTGACGAAAAGAAGTATAACATTATTTCTCGAATCAACAGTATAATTGAAGAATGGAATAACAGAGCGATGAGCGAACCAACTGCTGTATCAGTAGCCAGAGACAATAATACAACAGAAGCAGCAGCAACGACAACAACTGTTGCTTCTTCTTCTCTAAATAAATCTGCTGACGAATCATCTGAAAAAACTAAGGAGGCCAAAAGCTCTGTAGAAGAAGAACAAGAAGAGCAAGAAAAGAAAAAGGTAAATGGATTAAATGGTTCTAAAAAGGAAGAGAATGAAGAGATAAAGAAAGAAGAAGAGAAAAAAGAAAAAGAAAAAGAAAAAGAAGAAGAAGAAGAAGAAGAAAAGAAAAATGAGGAAAATGACTTAAAAAAGAATGAAAAAGATGATGATGATCAGAAAGACAAATCATAAATAACAATAATAACTTTTATGGGGGTATTTTTATTTTTTATATAGTATAGTTTGATACTTTTTTTTTATTTTTATTATTATTTTTTTATTATTATTATTATTATTATTATCATTATTATTATCATTATTATTATCATTATTATTATCATTATTATTATATAAATATTTATTTGAACTTTTTTTTAAATTTTTTATTCTATTTTTAATAAATTGTTTTATGTAAGTTAAATTTAAAAACTATATGTACACAAGTATATGAAAAAAGTACATGTTGTCTTTATAACAGTTAATGTAAAAATAGATGCAGTTATATTCTCTCAACTATATAGAAATACTATTTTCTAAGAAAAATATAAAACAAAAAAAAACAATATATATATATATAATAATAATAATGAAAGTTATTCATCTGAAACTTTTGAAATTGAAGAAGCAAGTGGTAATTTAGAAGAGGAAGAAGAAGAAGAAGAAGAAGAAGAAGAAGAAGAGGAATTTTTATTATTGTCGTTATTATTATTATTGCTATAATATCTTCCATTATTCTTAATGTTATTATTATAATTCATTCGATTGTTGTTATTATGCCTTCTATTATTGTTATTTGGAATATAACGATTAAAATTTGAAAAAGGCAGATTGTTATTCAATGCAGGTGGTTGTGAAGAAGAGGATGCAGCAGGAGGAGGAGGAGGAGGAGGGGGAGGAATAAAATTCGATCCGGGGTAGTATTGTGGGGAATGAGGAAGGGCCATTGGATTTTGGCTGCTATTGTTTAGTGGAAACGCGTAACCAAAAGGAGGATGAAGAGAAGGGCCCATTGGATTCTGGCTACTGTTGTTTACAGAAAATCCATAACCAAATGGGTGGGAAGGAGGAGGGGGAGGATGAGGAGGATTATTGTTCATCTTATTACTATAATTGTGCCCTCCACCAGTACGTGACGATGAATAATGATGGTTTCTGCTTCCGTCTGTAGTGTTACTATAATTATTATTACTATTGTTATTATGAATAATGTTATTACTGTTGTTTCGTCCTATACTTAATGAACTAAAGTTATTAGGCGCGGAGAGCATAGCTGATGAGGAAGTAGTCACAGCGTTGTATCTGTCAAAACGTACTGTAAGTTCCCGTTCTTGAAACTTGGTCTTGTCAAACAATTCTATAATTTGCTCTGCTGCTACCTTGTTGTCGAATATGGCCAAAGCAAAGCCTTTAGGCCTTCCGTCAAATGCTTGCGGAATTTCTACTCGAAAATTGGCATTGTGGCTGCCAAAAGTAGTTGCTTGACTACTTGTTGAAGTTTCTGTTGATTTTTGGTCTGTATTTCGACCGTCTTCGGCTGAGGATTCAGTTTCTTTAGGAGATATGTTTGAAGTTTCAGATACTTTTTGTTCACTTTCCTTTTCTGTACAGGTTTCATAACCATTCGAGTCTTCTGTCACACCAAGTTTTTCAAAAGACGATTCTAGTTTAGTTATATCTTTGTCAGCATCTGTCGCTTGAGCAGATGTGACTTTTTCTTGGTTTGAGTTGTTTTCATGCTGAACCTCTATTTTCTTTTTCATTAATGCTTTTTGTTCTGGTGATGCCATCAGCCCATCTCTCAAATGGTCTTTGAGTTCTTGCCATTGAGTTGTGAATGGAATATTACCAATATAAACACAGTAATACTTTTGAGTAACATGCTTTTTATCATTAGAAAAGTTTTGTATGTCACCACCTCTTTGCTTCTTGTAGTAGTTATTGCTATTTGGTGTATAAAAGTAGTTACCGCTTTGAAAACTGTTGGATCTTTTGATGTTATGATTGTAGATGTTGGGATTGTAATAAGGGTCGTAGTTGCTATTATTACTACTTGAAATGCTTTGATACGGACTATATGCTCCAACTCTTGGAAAGTTGGAGTAGTTGGTAAACTTGGACGATGAAATTGCAGGTGAAGTTAGTTGTGACGAAGGAGAGTATGATGCATTAGACGAGTTTGAAGATGCAGAAGAGTTGGAGTAGGTTGAGGAAGTCGATGAACCTGAAGAAATGGAATGTGGATATTGTTGTGTTGTTGGACCAGACGGAGAAAGTCGGTTGTAGGGTAAAGCAAACATTTGTTGTGGCTGTTGTTGGTGGGGCAATTGCTGAGATGGAAGTAGAGACATCTGCCCATAGTTGCAAGGATAATTAGGTAACAATATAGGCAATTGAGAAGGATTCGAGTGAGGGTTCATCATCATCATCATTGGCATGTTTCTTTGACTATCTAAAGAATTGCTCTTATTTCCAGTTTGGTATGGAGAGCCTGAATAGTTTATCTCATTCTCTCCTATATCTTCGTCCATATCTGATAGTTCTGCAGTGGACCTAGCGCCTTCCTTTTCTGGGTTTATAGAATAATAGTCTTGAGGACCAACGTAACCAGGAAGAACTGGGACCATGTTAGGAGGAGGAACCCAATAATTGGGGCCTGGAATTTGTGAGTTTGGATGATATTACGATGGTACACCTGGAGACAATTCTGGAGGGACCATCATTGGTGGTGGAGACTGAAGGTAGTAGTCCATAGAAGGGATCGCCTGTTGTGGATTTATATGTGTGTCTGTCATATCTTGAGAAGATTCTGAACTTGAATTGTAAACATGTGGGTTATGAGGATTCCCTGTATTTGATGACGAGTCATCTGATTCCAGGTCAGGGTTTGAGATATTTTCTTCTTTTTCTTTTTTTTGAGTGTCACTTTGTGAGTCCTTTTTAGACAATGATTCTGTATCAGATGAATTGCTTTTACAATTTTTTTCATTGTTATCATCTTTACACTTTCCTTGTGAAGTCAATTGATCTTTTTCTGTAGCGGAATCTCTATCTTTTTTTTCGCTGTACTCGTTTACTTTACTTTGATTGCAATTGTTAATTTTATTTTTGTGGGAGTATTGAGGAATTTGAGCATTGTAATTGTTGTTTGAATTATAAGAGTAGTGTGTATTATTTAGGGCAGATTGCTCGATAACTGGAGTGGTTGTAGCAGTCGAGGATTGTGATGAAGAAATAGTAGCTGGACTGTGAGTTATTGGATAGCTTGGAGGAACTCTGACCAGAGCGTTTGGAGGAGGATGAGGAGGAGGCGGAGTATTTGAATATAAAACAAACGGATTTGGGACGTGTGGGAGAGCATCTAATGGATGCCTTGGATACTGTAGAAAGTTTTTATGTCTTTGTTGTCCCATTTTTTGCCCGGATTTGCTAAATTGGGGTATGGGTGGCGAGTCAATTGGTAGATGAGGAGGAGGAGGAGGAGGAGTGCTATGAAGAATATGGGGATTATAATTAGGGGCTAAACCAGTACTAGAATTGAAGTGTGGAAGATGTTTATTGTATGAATTCTCATCATATGTTTTGAATGAAGAAGATTTTGTTGCAACAGAAGGCTCTGAGTAGCTGTGAGTCGATTTTGAGTTTAATGAAGGCGATAGTGTCAGTGGGCTTTGTGAAGTATTATTTTCGGCTGATGGTGTATTGGCTCTAGATGAAGAGTGTTTATTTTGTGAATTTGGACTGAAATCCCCCAAGTCATTACTGTGAAGATTGGTGGAAGTTTTGCTAGTTTCGTGTAGTTTGGATTCTTTGACATTAATGTCAGATGCCGGGGGATTGCTGGTATCGATCGTTGATGCATTATCAAGGTTGCTGGTGGATGACGTCGTTTGTTTAGGGTTTGTTTCGGATGAGTTGCTACCATCTACAAAGAAAGCTGGGGTTTTATCAATGGAGGAGAGACTAGGCATTGTAAAATGTATGTTATCTAGGAATTGGTATTAAAAAAAAAAAAAAAAGAGAAAGAAAAAACAGAAAAAGAAGGCTGACGAATAAAGTAGCGAGACAACAATGATATATAAGGTTTTATTTATTTGACTTTTCTGATATATTTTTTTTCTTTTTTGAATATCTAGTCTACGCAAAAAGTTTTTAAATGGTCAATTGCTCGACTAAAGAATTGGCCACAAGAATTTGAAAGTTCATGTAAACAAAAGAAAGAAAGGGAAGTTTTTTTTTTTAAAAAAAAAAGATTTGAATAATTTAAAGTAATGATGAAAAGAAGAAAAAGAAGAAGAGAAAAAAAATTTTTTTTTTTTTTGGGAGAAAGAAATAGAGGGAGGGTTTATTAGTTCTGCTTGGAAGGTGGTCTGTTGGTTTTTTTTTTTTTTTTTTTTTTTTTTTTTTTTTTTTTTTTTTTTTAGTTGAGCAATACGATATAGTATGGCAATATGCACAACATAATACAAAACATCAACATTTCTATACAATTAATGAAATCTTTTGTTATCAAAAATACTCAATTAAGTTCAATTGATATTTTTAAACAAATTTTAATGATATAATAATAATAATAACAATTTGTTACTTAGTAATGTTGTTATTGATTTTGTTAAAAAATCTCGTTTTTATTTTATATTTTTCTTTAAAAAAAAAACATGCGCTTATTTTACTCAGTGACTCGTGAGCACTAGTTTTTTTTTTTTCTTCCTTCTTTAATAAAGATATTATTAATATCACCAAAATTTAATCATCAACAAGAAAAATAAAATAAAAAATAAATAACAATTTATTTTGAAAAAGAGCTCATTTGTTACTTTTTTTTATTTTTTGTACTTTATAAGTAACGGAAATATATATATTTTTTTGATACTTTCAAATTCCATAGTTAATTTATTCACCGTTTATTGTAAAAAACATCATTATTATATAATCATTACTAATCAATGTCAACTTTGTGTAACAAAACAACGGTTATTTTCCATTACTAAAATTTAAGCTTTTTAAACGTACCTAAATTGTCTTTTTTTTCTTTTTTTTTTTCTTCAAATGTGCCTTGATATAGTATATATATGGGGAACCACATTTATTAATGGGTATAAACAATACCCTTCTCTCTCTCTCTGTTTCAGTTCCCCTTTTTATTAATCATCTTCTTTCTCTTCATAACATTCATATCACCTGAGTGAATTAACCAGGTTTATTTCTTTCTCGATAATGAACGTAATGAGGATCTTTTTTGCTCCCCGTCAAAACCATCTTCTTCTATATCGTCATAGTTTAGTAAAAAAAACATGCTCTAAAGTTACCACAGCCTCGTTTCACTCCTCAGCTCCAGTTCGCCTTATTCCAGGAGTTGGTTCAGATATACTAAGCCAACAAAATGAAGAAGATAACAATGATGGCAATGACAACAAGTCTAAAGGATCCTCAAAAAACAAAAACTCTCGTGCAAAAGAAATCCTTTTCAAGGCCCTCGAGTCGGCTTCAATTATGGCAGCCTCCATTTTTGTCATTGGACTTACTGGCTACGGATACCAACAATACTACCATTACCACGCTTTAAAAAAAATGGAAGATGCCTTTTTCCCCGAACGAATGGCAAATTCAAACAAAAATGCTCATCCTCTTGCCTTATACTCTGCTCAAAGATCTAGTAAAATTCTTCCAGGGGAAAACGAAACAAACTACTACAACAATGACTCTGAAAAATCAAATGAAAACGGTGCTGACGGCTCTGCTCCTTCACACCAATATTCTGGTTGGGTTGAAAGAGACCAGCAAGATGTTCTCGACAAGATCATGTCCGGTAAATTATCTGGCCGTTACTACCTACTTGTTGGTGAAAAGGGAACTGGTAAAACCTCAATGATTTTAGAAGCAATTCGTCGAGCAAAGGGAAATTACTGTACAATGGTTGATGCCCATCCTGATCCTGAAATATTCAGAATCAGATTGGGCAAAGCTTTGAATTTTGAGTTTTTTGAAGACTATATTGGAGGAATGTTTTCTCTTAGAGGCCCTAGAGACACTACTGCTTTGCTAGATATTGAAAGAGCTGTAAATACTCTGACAATTGTTGCTACCAGAATCAAAGAGAAAACTGGCCGTCCATTGATTCTCGTTATCAACAATGTTCATTTGATTCGTGACGACGAAGCCGGCCAGCATCTGGTCGAATTGCTGCAACAAAAGGCAGAGTCTTTAGCAGGCTCTGTAACTATGGTATTCAACTCTGATGATTACTGGGTTTATGAGCGTCTAAAAAGGTTAGGAACTAGATTGGATGTGATTACTGTCAAAGACATGTCTAGAGCACAATCTGTCCAAACTCTCCAGGCAACAAGATACCGAGCGTTTGGCAAGCATTTAGATGAAAAAGAAGCACATGCAATTTATAACCTGGTTGGAGGAAGACCCCAACACTTGGCTGCCGTAGCTGCAAGTGAGGAGCCGATAAAAACGTGCCATAAGATTATCGATAGAGAAAGAACCTGGTTTCTAAATCAATGCGGTCTTCTAGGCGAAGATATGGATGACGATGTAATGGAAAGTGGGAAATTTTCCACCTCAGCTATGCTTCTTATGAGAGCTTTGGTTGAAATGGATAGGAAAAAGGGTAAGAAGTTTAACAAAAGTCCTGATTCTACCTTGAATACAGATCACCAGCTTCCTCAAGTTCCGCTCTGGATTGCTAGGCGAATCATGACTAGACCTGACTATATTCAAGTCTATGACAACTTAAACATTTTTACTCTTGACTCAAACAGTTATGTTCGTGCAGATTCTGTCCCCATGATGCAGGCTTTCCATGAGATTGCTTCAATGCCCAATTTTGATGAATTGCTCGAAGAAACTATTGATCGTGTTAGTGCCATTGAAAGTTTAGGACGTACAAGAGAATTGGTGGCAAAGGATCTTGTTCAAAAGGGTGGGTTTTACCGCTTGACGGAGGATGATAAAAAACCCCGGTCTTGGACAGTAAAGTTAGAACAACCTGAAGAAAAAGAAGACGAAGATGAAGATTTTGAAAAGTTAAAACTAGGTGAAGATGAAAGACACTGGTGGTGGAAACGAAGAGAAAAGAAATTTTCAAAGGAAACTGAAAAAACTGAAAAAAGCATTTAGAAAAAAAAAAAAAAAGAATCTCTATAAACATTTTTTTTTTTTTTTGTATAGAATTTAATACCATATAGAGTTACAATAACATTTAGACAAAAAAATAAAACATTATTATATTTAATTATTAAGGTACAATTTATCAAAATTACATTGGAACATTTAACATGGGGAAACCATAATCCATAGTCATACCAGCCATGCTACTCAAACTCATGTTCATATCATATTGTCTGCCATATCCACCTCTTTCAGCATCAAAATTAGTTCTAAACTCATCTTGAACTTGCCCGCCACTCATGCCTCTTCCATATTCACGTCCTTCTTCAAATCCAGGGTCCATATCCAAAGAAATTTCTCTTCCTTCCAAAAGTGTGTACTTGAGGTATCGAATCGAATGAATAGCCTCTTGATGTGTATAAAACTCAACAAAGCAAAAGCCACAAGGAGTTTGAGTCTTTTGGTTTAGTCCCATGATGATTCTTTTGATTCGACCGCACTTGCTAAATAGTTCGTAGATTTGTTCTTCTGTGGTGTAAAATGACAAATTTCCAACATATACTGTCGAGCTTTCTGCAGCCTTTAGTAGATCATTGATAGCTTTGCTAGACCTTTCTTCACCTCGTCGGTCACTTTGTTTGTATGCTCTCTTTGCTTTGTTGATTAGATATTCAGACGGATTGTCTAATCGCCTTGTGGAATTTTTGGAATATCTGGTATAAAGACTGTTGTCTGGAACCTCGGAAAGTTCCTTAAATTTAGGATTGACAATTAGATTCTCATTTGATCTATGATATGAATCTCTACTACTGCTGTTACTGTTATTACTGCTTGACATTGTTTCTAATTTTTATTCTATTTTATTTGTTTAGTATTATTTAAAAGTCTAAAAAAAAACAACAAAAAAGCATTGTTTATGTTTGCACAAAAAAAAAAAAGTGAAAAATGTTTATATCAACTGTAGTGATTAACCCTAACCCAGACGTATTCATCATCCTACAGAATTTTGATTTTCTCTTTTCCTTTTTTTATAATAAATCTGCTTTTAAATACACACAATTCAGTTAGCTTTATTATCGTTGTTTTGTTTAATCTGTTTCTTTTTTAAAAAATAAAATAATAAAAAATAAAAATGGCATTATTCAGTCGAATTGTTTATCTTTCCAAAGCGATTTATATACTTGCTGCCGTAGTAGTATCTACTTCTTATGGCGTAGTAGCATCTCTTGTTCTTTCTGCTCTTAGAAGAAGAGGCCTATCTCAATACACAACTGGCCGATTATTTTACTATTTAGCCAGACCAGTTCTTGGAATAGATTTTAAGTTTATTGGAAATAACTATCAAAAATACCTTGCGGCTCCAAAAACCTTTTCGGAGCTTTTTGCATCATCATCCCCAGCCAATTCAAGTTTCTTGCGGCCCTGTGTTATTGTCAGCAATCATCAAAGCGCCCTCGACGTTTATATGCTTGGCAGAATCTTCCCTCCTTATTGCTCGGTGACATCAAAAGAATCGCTCAAGTATGTGCCCTTTCTTGGATGGTTCATGAGCTTAAGTGGAACTGTCTTTCTTGACCGAAAAAATAGTGCAAGGTCAGTTGCCGTACTTCAAGGCACGGCTCACAAACATACTGCAAAAAGTAAGCAGAGCGTATTTATCTTCCCAGAGGGGACCCGCAGCGGTGCTTTACAACCACACTTGTCTCCCTTGAAAAAGGGTGCTTTTCATCTAGCAATAGAGGCACAAGTCCCCGTTGTTCCAGTAGTGTTGTCAAATACAAGTAATTTATTTCAGTCAAAAAAAATGCTTTTGCGTAGAGGCACCATCAAGGTTAAGGTGTTGGACCCTATATCCACAGTTGGCATGACTAAGAATGACGTTCCCCAACTATGCCAAAAAGTTGAAAAGCTCATGAAAGAAGCTGTAGTAGAATTAGGCTATAGTGAGGTAGCCGATGGTGAAACTGACTCTGAAATACCTGGAGATGACGAAGAGCGACAAGCTCTTTTGTTAAATGAGATAGAATCATCACCATCGACTACTGATTTCAGTTAAAACCAAATATAACAAGAACATTAATAGAAACTATTAACTATTATTATAGTGAGTAGTAATTTTTATAACCAATATTTTGAAACAATAGAAACACAAAATAACATGAAGTGTGTGCATTTGATCAACCCTCTCCTTCCCCTGTTTTATTGTAGTAGAGAGTAATAGGGGTCCTTCATATAAATCTAAAGTGTATATAATAAGCATAACTCAAATCATGTGACTTGTATGCTTTTATGGTAAAGTTTCTATTTCTCCAAATAAACTCTGTAAACTTTTTTTTTTTTTCCTCTTCCTTTTTTTTATTTAATTATTTTTCATCTAGATCACATTCATAATTTTTGCTAGTTATCTTTTATTCATTTTGTTTGGATCTTAATTGAGGTATTTACGCTTTACTGTATCTTTTTTTTTTTTTTCGAAGTGTTTATATCTGCAATTTTTTTGTTTACTTTTGACAACTTGAACATATCTTCAGTTAAAATACTACTAATCAAAATACAAGGATTGAACTACTTCTTTCCATCTTACATCACAAAAACTATTGGGCTATGGTTTCATCGTCATCTACATCTTCACCTAGAACTCCAAGCTCTAGTGAAAGGGATGTAGCTGATTTTAAAAATAGAAAAAGAAATTTAACTCAGGTAAATAAAAATGCTTTTTCTTCATTGATGTTATCTTCTTCAAGCGATTCTTTCTCATCTGAATCAGTCGCTTCATCTGATTTATTAGATGATGATATTCATCCCAGCCCACCGCCTATACAACCCACAATTGCTAAAGAACAGTTATTGTCACCCGAATCAGATTATCTTTCAGACAGCTCTTTAAAAAAAAAGTCCCTTGATACTTTGGAAAAACACCACATCCCGTCCTTACCTTCAATAGAAAGGAGCAAGGAAAATCATTCAATACGTTCCAGAGCTCCTTTGAAGAAAAAGGGCAGCACAAGCTTGCTCTCCTTAAAGAACTCTTCTACAGAATCTTCCATTGAGTTTGACAGCTATTTAGATCAAAATGAAAACGATATTATATCGGACGCTGAAGACTATTTAGATCGCTCATCCCTGATTAAATCAATTAGACAAAGGAAGCGTGCTAGCAGAAAATCCTCTAGAGACTTTTTCTCTTCTCAGTCTCCTGCTCCAGAATCTCTTTCAAGTCCTTTCATGCCAACAAATTCTACTGATAGCAATGCTCCTTCTTCCACCAAACTCAACATCCAGCCCGCACATATCGTAGAATTCATTTTACTTATAGGGCCTTTGATTTATGCAATCTACATTAGAAAAAGAGACTCTTCAATATACTCTTCTGTAGATGCCTTGGACAATGAACACTCCCTTTTTTTTGACCCTTTGGCCGATAAATCGGCCAAGTCAGATTCTATTAATTCCTCTGTGCCTGGTTCAATTGCCTATATCCGCAATACAATGGCTTATGACTTTGAGTTTTTGCTGAAATTTCTACTACTAATGGTCTCTCTTATGGTTGGCCTCTATCAAGAAGCTCGTGTTGTGCTTATCTCGTCAGCAACTGCTATCAAACCTTTCACTTGTCTCTTTAACCTATTTTTCCCAGATATTCTCTATACCTCGGTACTTCCTCCTCTAATTGCATTGGCCACAAACCCTCAACACCTTGCCTTTTTTCATCTCAACATTTTGGCAACATTAGCCTATATCCCATTTTCGCTGCCAGAAAACAAACTACTGGACTTTTCATCCATCATTTCCATGTCTCCAGTTATTTCAGCTCGTCGAATCTCATGCGCCTTATTAGAGCCCACAATGCCAGGAATCATGGATAATGTGCTGAGTTTTCAGAGTGCCATTCAAGTCATTGTTCAAAACTCATTGACTAAAGTCGAATCGTTTTTACTGGCTACCCTACTAGTCAACCTATATCGTTTTGCATCCTTCAATACCCTCCCATCGCATTGGAACAATCCTCTGCCATCCTCAGTCTCAAAAGCTTCTGGATCCTCCAACTCAACACCTTCAACAAGTTCTAATGTCGCGATATACCCTCAATTACCAGACTCATACAAAAATACTCTAGCAGTTGCGGATACACCTGCAGTTGTTTTAAAGGCACTAATTTTTGGAGCGTGTCTGATCTCCGTCGTTCCAATTTGGCCTTTTATTAGGAAAATCATGGAGATTGAGCACCAAAAGTTTGTTAGACCTCAGTCGGAAGAGACAAGAAGAGCTTATACATCTAAGCAGCTATCCATTGCTTTCAAGTCTTTAGTTATCTATGTTTTGACAGCTCTTTTTGTAGTATTCCCCTTGTTTCTTTCAATAGACCTACCGCATAAATATTCTCTTCCGGGTGACAAGGTGACTGACACTGTGATCAACAAATTCATATCCATGTTTACAGACCCCATCAACTATATTCTATACAACGTCATCTTTCCTTCATACGAGGAGTTCAAAGAACATATTTTTATTGCAGGTTACTGGCTAGCGATTTTGGCTGTAACCATTCCTGTAGTCCAAATGAAGTCCGATTCATGGTCCCACGTTGATCTTAGACGTAAAGTTTGGCATATCACAGTTGTTGTTATGTTTCTTCCGGTTGGGCTTCCATCACATCCAACATTTACCAAACTATGTGTTAGTGTCGCCATTTTCCTCTTTTTGGCTGTAGAGTTTATGCGTGTTACGACGTTCCCACCTTTGGGTCCTGTAATTAACGTTGCTCTGCTCAAGTATTTGGATCCCAGAGATACATGTGGCCCCATCATTGTTTCACACATCTTTCTACTCATTGGCATTGGCGTTCCTATGCTGTTGTGTAACAGCCCCGCTGGTATCATATGCCTTGGTCTCGGAGACTCGGCAGCCTCCGTGTTTGGTAGAATGTATGGAAAACACAAATGGCCCTATCCAGCAGGCAACAAGAAGACTATAGAAGGTACCGTGGCCTTTGTTATTGGCGCTACTCTTGGAATGGCCATCTACAAGTGGGTGGTTTTGGCTCAGTTGTATCCTCATATTTACAACGATGCTGACGGTAAGTACAAATACTTTTTGGACAGCTATAACCCGTTTGTTAGTACTAGTCAATTATCACTTTTAAAAATGGTGGTTGTCTCAACTATGACTGCACTTTTGGAAGCATTCAGCTCAATGAATGATAACGTTATTGTTCCTTTATACATGACTGCATTATTGCAGCTATGCTAATAGAATAAAAGAAGAGAGAGGGAGAAAAAAAAGACTTTTTGTTTTTTATTTCTTGTTTTTCATTTTTTGTTTTGTATTTATGAATACAAGGCAAAATGAAAACTATAGTTTACTTTAGCTACATTAAAGTTTTTGAAGAAAAGTCAGATTAGATTTGTTATTTATTAAATATCCAAAAAGTTTCAACAATATTTTTTTTTTATCGTTCTATATACATTATACCATCATTTCTTCTTACCTATAATATCTTAATATTTATTTATATAACTTCATTATATATAAGTCATTATAAAAGACAATAATATCTACACGGAAAAGTAACAATTATTAAGCATTAAATGTATATAAATATATATAAAATTTTATTTTGTATCAAATAAAAAAAACGAAAAATAAAAAGTAAAAAAAAAAAAAAAAAAAAAT
>CBXB010000015.1:191824-202404 GCA_000817185.1 Magnusiomyces clavatus CNRMA 12.647
AAAAAAAAAAAAAAAAAAAAAACAAAAGAAATTAAAAGTAAAACAATAATAAAATAATAAAAGCAAAAGCAAAATGCATCAATCATATATTTCAATAGGAGGCAGATGGTCAATAGCATGCTGCCAATTTCCAGAATCTAATTCATGAGCTAACCACTGGGTAGGAAAAAACACCAAGTTACCACGCACACCTTGCATTACCCGTTCAGCAATACTCTTTGAATAAACATCTTCAGTGTTAAGAATGTTGCGCGTCGATCTGCGGTTTCGACGTCTTCTTCTGAGCATCGCTTTATAGTTTTCACGAATAATTCTTGCCTCTTCTTGAGCTGCTGCCCGTCTAGCAGCTTCTTGTTCCAATTGCTCCTGCTGTTCTGGTGTTAAATGTTCACTTTCACTAGACAGGTGACTAGATCGATCGGTATTATCAGGTTCCGAATGGCCAGGAGGACAATTTGTGTGTCTATCTTCGACGTTACCATCAGCAACATTTTCCACGGTAAGATCCAGTCGTTGGCGTTCTATAGTTGGCATATCAAGTTCAATGTCACCAAAAATCTTTTGACCTTGTTGAAGAGCAAATCTACTAGCAAGCTCCTTGAATTCAATGTATTGCTTCCAAGTAGTAACTTCATCATCGGGTTGGCAATGGAAAACTTCACGATATAACAAAGTGTTTTGATCAGCAACGCGCTCCCAAAGATCATAATAGAACTCGTCAGAAAGGGGATCTTTAAATCCATATGGATCAATTGGATAAAAGTGTTGACTTGGCAGGTCAGGATCACTGTTGCTACTTGGTAATCCATTACTTTGGCTAGTATTTAAATTGGTTGTAGAGCTGTCATTGGGAAAAACTCCAGTAGTTGAACCGTTGACGTCGGATTTAACACTAGCTGAACCATTGAAATAAGCAGGAGTAGAAACTCCAAATGATGCATTCGAACCTCCCATGTCTCTAAATTGAAAGATATTGTCGTCTGCTTGACTTTGGTTGGGAAAAAACTGAACTGGAACTTTGCTACCATTTGCAGCAGATCCAATATTATCAAAGGCTCCATCAGGTTTTCTCCAAGATCTAGTTTGAAGATAGTAATAAACTTGTCTTTTGATATCATCAACATCTCTTACAATTTCTTCCGAGCCCAAATCATCCCAAAGTTGCTCAAAATACTGAAGTGCTAGGTTTTCAAGAGATATGACCTCTTTGGGAGCATCGCTAGAAACACCCATAACATCCATTGCTTCACGCTTACGATATTTATCAGGTCCAACACCATCAACGTCAAGCTTATGAGTTTCATTTCCTTGAACCCTTGAATCACTACTTAAAGGCTTCTTGTCTCTAAATCCAATGTTTTCAACACCGGCAAGATGGTTAAAACTGTGGAATTCTGCTTTGTTGGTTGGTGTATCATCAGTGTTTCCAGAATTCTGAGACGATGCTTGAACTGATTGCATCCATGTCAAATAGTCAAAATCAGGCTTATATGAGTAGCTAGTTCTGCTTGCAAGTTCACGATCAACCAAACTTTCAACCATCTCAAGTTGATCAATGTCAATTCCCACGTGTTCTCTCATCAATCTCACACGTAAAGAATGAGGAAATTTTCCGACCATATATGGCTTGCCACCCATTGAAGATTGAATTTGGGCTGTGTCTCTTATAAGCGCAGCTACTTCAGAGTCTCTGTTACCGCGCATTGAACGTTCATTTATATTAGCTGAGCCAATTATAGCAATACGATCATCAACAATCATAATCTTTGAGTGTATATAAAGCTGTTCGGTGACAAGACGCTTTTTTGGACCAATTTTACCCCATTGTCTTAAGGAATAAAATTGAATATAATCTTCAGGGTTAATATTGTGCTTAAAGAGCTTTCCAAATATACTATCAGGGCCATGACTGATTGTAAGATACTGAAGCTGCATAATCATACGAACACTCAAGCCGTTTTTTTCATCAATTTCACTTTCAAAGCCAGGCATTAATGGAATTACAACGACACACTTCCAATTTTCATTATGCTGATGAGCTCTAACGATACGCTCCACCAAAGAATCACCAATACGATTTTCAATTTCAGTACCTTCATAAAAAGTGGATGAAATAAAGAACTGATTTTCAATGTAAACAAAATGTTCAGATTGCTCAATTGCTTTAAGATAGGCATTTTGAATGCTTGTTTCTGGTTTTTTGATTCCAAGTGACCAGTTACATGAAGACCTTAATATTTGAATCTCGCATGTACCTTCTAAGTTCAACTCTTCTAAATCTTCCTGTGTCAGATCAGCTGGGGGTAAAAGCAAAGGTGTAAATCTTGAAGGTCTCTTTTGACGAATTAAATAATTCCATCGCTGAACAAAATGTCTTGTAATGTCTCTAGCAGCTTGACCAGTGACCATCATATGGACATCATGCCAGGGCATACGAGGAACTTCATTACGATCATACATATCTTCGTAGGGTTTATGCAAGCTAAAAAAATCATGTTGTCTAGGGTTTGAATAATCTTTTCCGGGCCATATTTGGGTTTGGCCTCTTTTTTGTGAACTCCCATTGGAATTAGGATCATAAAATGCATTGGGGTTATCGTCAACTAGGACATGACTAGGAGTGTCCCAACGACCAAAGCATAAATCAATACCACCAAGAAAGCCAATGATATGATCTATTAAACATAGCTTTTCATGATGTGCCCAAAAAAATGTGTTTTGTAATAACTGGTTGGGAGATCTCATAATATAGATATTAGGATGTAAGTCGAGAAATGAATGCTTTGTCCAGCTGGAATCAATAGGAACTGTTTGACCAACATTTCTATAAATAATGATGAATATCTTAACACCTTGCTCAGCTTTACGTTTCAACAATCTATCAATTCTCCACTCTTGATTTCCATCAGGAGGTCGTCTCAGGTATAACTCAGGGGAAAGCCACCAATCGTGAATATAAATAACGTCTTTGGCCAACTCAATTGCGGAACTGACAGTCCAAAAATAATCTCTAGCATCAACAAACCATCGAGCTTGTACCTTAGTTCTTACAGGAGCAAAAGAATTAAATCGATGTGGTTTGCTCCAAATGGTATTATCTTTCATGTGATTAATACTTTCAATCCATAAGCCAAGTTGACGCTGTGATGTTGTGAGCAATTTCATCTTTCTTTCAGAGTTTTCAACTTCAAAAGTAAACCCTTGGTGATAATTTTCCCCTTTGGATTCAGCTGAGGCGTTGGGTGGTTTTTTCCCATTATCATCTGGCCTACCCCCGACATGCCCATGAGTTATTTTAAAGTTGGGATCAACCATAAAAACTTCTGTTACATTAGCAGACGAAATATCCTTTACGCAGACAATATACGATTCACGAACAAGATACCAGCGAGAAGTGTGGCGGTCAATCATTTGAGAAAGTTCATTGGGCTTCCAGTGGGATACTCTCCATCCCATAGATCCAGCAGATGATCTTAAGATAAGATATCCTTCTTTTCCATGATAGGAATTTTCAGGTGCTAATATCATGCTCATATTTGATAATTCTAAAAACTGAAACAATCTATTAGCTTCAGGACGAAATCGCATTGCTCTAAAAAGATCATGTAAGTATTTTTCCAAAGAAAGGCGCAAAGATTCATAGAACTTCTCTCGCATTGAGTCAGAAAAATGCATAGAGCCAATTGGCAAATGACGATTACCATTCAAACTTTGAACACGACGAAACAGTTTATAAGAATGTGCAGAAACATCTGAACCTAAACTAAAACTAGAAGAAGTTCGTTCAAGATTTAAAGGTGGGGGATCCTCATCCGTAATAGTTGAAAGTTGAGGTCTGGGTTCAACTAAAACATTGAGTACTAGTGGTGGGCGAGAAGATGGACCCGGAGGATGTGATGAACCAGCTGATGTTTGCAATGCGTTGGATTGCGATCTAATTGATTTATTGGACTTAACAGAATGAATGGGAGAGACAATTTCTTGATGACGATTAGTTTGAGTTTCATCTTTATTCATATGCTCTGCAACATGGTGCCTGCTTGGAAATTTAGGAAGCATTAGCTTAGGCCCAAAAACGTTTTGAAAACTAGCAACTCTCAATCTAGAATGAAGGCCCATGAAATCACGGTAATCACGTATAATAACCCATTGAAGTTTTGCACTGCCAGATCCATACGAAAGTTCAATAGAATACTTCCTGTTTTTCTCATTTGGATTCCGTGTGATGTCGACAAATTTAAAGTTTATATGATGTAAAAGAACAGGGATTGTATGAATGTTTCTGTCATCTTTTAAAAATGCCATTGGAACTATCATTGCGGCCGGAATTATGGCAATGAGCTCAGACAATATTCCAGAGTTGCTTTCTGATTCCTCCTCCTGCTTCTCTGTTTTCTTCTTCTTAAAACGTTTAAGTTTATTCTTCACATCCTTCCATTCTAATGGAATACTAGGAGGGCTATAATCCATAGAAAAAATGGTATGTCTGCGAAGAAATCCAGGCTGGGGGTCCAAGCTAGGTGTTTCAGGAGGATTCGCGTTAGTGTCGTTAGGAGGCTCATCATTATTTTTTCCATCATTACTACTATTAGTCGACTCCATAGTTGGTGTGTTGTTATGTCTCTGCATAAAATGGAACTTACGACGGCTACCTTGTCTGGATCCTTCTTCGTTATTGATTCTGTCAATCTCTGAGTCGGAGAGATTTTCTTGATGGCGCAAATCTGGATCAACTGCATCCTTTGAAATGTTTTCTGTGTCCGAGTGGTTACTACCCCTTCTAATTAAGTGATTCTTTAAAGATTGGCGAAGATCGATATGACCATAGACGCCAACATCAGATTTGGATCGTGACTTGTGTAATTTAAAATCATTTTGATTGCTTGTTTGATCTAACTGTTCATTGGCAGTTTGGGATTTCGAAGATCCATTTTTGGCTACATCTTTATTAAGATCTGGCGCGTTTTTAGTTGCCAAACCATCAGTGGATGAGTTGAGATTTAATTTAGAAGTGTTTTTAAATATTGTATTGGTGAAAAAAAGACGCTTAGATTTTCCTTTGTCAGGCCTTGGAGACAATTTTTGAAGAGAAGGATTTTGGATAGGTGAGCTAAGACTTGGATCTGGCTCTTTGGGGTCCAAAGGCTTGTCATCTATAGCTGAAGAATGAATATCTTGGTTTGAAGGCTCAAGAATTGAATCAGTGGTATTTTTGGCGCTAGGTTCATCAGGAGAAGATATCCGATCATTGTTCGAATTAGCAGAGGAAGGTTTGTCTAAATGTGGTTCTTCGGCTTTTTTTTGTCGAGATGCAGAACTGTCGAAAGGAAATCGCCACGAGAGATCTGTCCGAAGTGATTCTTGGTTCGGTTTACTAATTGTTTTTTCAGTTTCTTCTGATGCATTGACAAGATTCACAGATGATGGAGAAATTGCTTGTCCATATTCCAATTTGTATTTTATAGTTAGACTAACTGGTTGCTCGATTTTGTAATTATTCGTATTGTCAGGATACTTGGTGGAATTTAGAGAAATTGGAGATGTGTATGGAGTAAAAGAAGTGTCAATGGGAGATAATTGCTCTGAATCTTGAGATGACAGAGGTGCTGTTCCTATTTGAAACCCCTTTGAAGTCTTTGAAGATATTTTTTCGGACAATACCTCCTCTTTCCGGTACGACTGAGTGTCAGTAGTCATATTAGAAGTTAGATATTGAACCAAATATAGTTGAAAAAAAGCATTGCCAGCCTAATAAATAGGGAGAGTTAAGTGTATATTATATCTCAATTTACAAAAATAATGTGGTATTTGTATTTTTTAATGTAAAATTATAAATTTAAATAAGGGTGGGAACTTAAAAAAAACAAATTTGGCTTATATTTTGTTGTTTTGAAGATCAATATTGAGGAGAGAAATAATGAGGTGGTGGTATTTTAAATGAGGCTGAATATTATTAAAGAGAATTTGTATATATTGTAACATATATTTATTACAAAAGTGATATTAGATATTGTCACATCACATTTCATGATTTATTCACACAAATAAAATAAAAAATAAAATTTAGAATAAAAATATAAATAAACATAAAAAAAATAAAATAAAATAAAAATAAAAATAAAAAACATTAAAAATTAAATTAACTAAGGATTACCAACCTCCACATTCTTATTTTTAGCTCTTTTAAGAAGTGATGGTATATTTTTAAGCTCGTGATCAATAAATGATTTGGTGCTTGTTGAAAATACACTATCCAATTCCTCTAAGGTCAAAGCTTTTGTTTCGGGCACAAATAAGAAAATCAAAATAAATCCAATCACGTTCCATGCGGCATAATACCCAAAAGCTCCTTGTGGTTTGAAAGCCCTAAGAAGGGGAGGCCACGTTGCAGAAAGAATGAAATTGAACCCCCATAATGTGATAGTGGCAAGTGACATACCAATATCTCTAACATAAGAGGGGAATGCTTCAGCTGAATATGTGAAAGGGACTGGTCCCATACCAGGAGAGTAAAATATAGCATATAAATATATACCACAGGTGACACATCCCAGTCTCGCATTTCGGTCAGGAATCCAAAATGCAAACCCAGTGAAAAGCATGATAATGGCCAAAAACGGAAGAGTAAAAAGTGTCAAAGTTCTTCTACCGAAAGTGTCAATAGTAAAAACTGCTGGGATAGCAAAAACAAAGTTCAAAATGCCGAATCCCATGGATGCCAAAATGCTTGATGTTTCAGAGAATCCGGAATCGCTAAAAATCTTTGAGGAAAAGTAAGCTATAATATTGACTCCGCAAAACTGCTGTAAAAACATAAGAATTTGAGATGCGACCAAAGCTCTGCGGTTACGGGCTTTATTGAATAAAGAAAGAAACAAGCTTTTACCTTTGTTTCTGGTTTCACTGATCTGTTTTAGTTGTGACATATAATAGAGATCTCTAGCAGCCAATATTTTATGGGCTCTGTAACGACATAGCGATTCATATGCCTCCTTTACTTTGTTCTTGTTAAGATACCAACTGGGTGACTCAGGTACAAGAAAGATCTGAAGACAAATGAAAACCGGAACTACGCATGTTGATCCCATCATAAGTCTCCACGCAACACTTTCGGAAAGGGAGCCCCTAGGAATAAAGAGAACATCAACAATAAATCCAAGCATAATACCAAACGCTGTCCACATTTGCCACATCATAACCAATCCTCCTCGAATTGAAGCTGGTGAACATTCGGCTGAAAAGACAGGAACTGTTGCTGATTTGGGACCAATACCCAAGCCAAGAAATAGTCTTGCAATAAAGATTTGAACCCAACTAGTACTAAATGCTTGCCATAGTGAAGCGGCGATAACAATAACACAGCAAATAAAAATCACTCCTCTTCTTCCAAAAATCTTGTTTAAAGGTTCAGTAAGAGCACATCCCAATAGGCAACAACATAAATATGGGGCACCGACAATAGTTCCAATTAGCCACTCGGAATTTTTCTTTGATTCGAGTCTAAATTCCTTAACTATATAAAGTTGAGCTCCATTTATCACAGTCTCATCCATTCCTTGTACAACTGCACACATTGCACACATAATAGCCATATAATATAGATTTTTGGGCTGACTCTTCCACTTGTGATCTTGCTCATCTTTGACGGCTTGTTGTTCGTCTTCTGTTAATGAGGTTATATCACCATCATATGCGAGTAGACCAGCTTTAAAAAATATATCAGCATGCTCTTCTAGGTCATTCTCAGTTGCAAAAACATATGCATTATTTGCAACCTGTAACTTGGTGAGGCCTTCAAACGGGTTTAAATCATCGTCAAAAATAGGCTTGATTGTATTTGTTGGTTTCTCTTTGTCAACTATTGAATTATTTTCAGTAGTGTCTAAAGAACTTTTTTCAGAAATCTTCAAGATTTCTTTTTGGTACTTTTCGTTGAATAATGTTGATTCTCTAACTGTACTCCCTTCAGTTATACTATCCTGATTCATTTTGAATTAAAATATATTAATTGGATATAGGATAAAAGTTCAATTATTCTATAGAAGATGTTGTAGTTTTAATTAGTTGAGAAAGAATTGTTTGAATATGGAAAAAAAATATAAGAGTAAAAAAAATAAAAATAAAAAAAATAAAAAGGAGAAAAAGGCAAACTTGTAAGACCATTTATATAGTTTTTTTAAGAACCATGCATATACTAAAATTATAGGAGAGGGGTACTATTATGAATCTGCAAAATTAAACTTTTTCTTGAAAAAAAATAAAAGAGAAGGCGCTGAATCGAATTGAAAACCGGTACATTGCTAATGGGTTTTACTAAAATATAATGTATCAAGCTAAAATCTAAATTAAGAAGGTAGAATATCTAAAGTTAGTAATAATGTAGAATAAGCGTCTATAAAAACCATGCAAAATAAAAATAAAACAAAATGCATATAAGTCATATTGAACACTTTGTTTAACGTTAAGGTATAAATTGCAATTGAAATATAATATTAGGGCTGTATTATGAGAGTAATTCACTACGAAGCTGAAATAAATTATAAGGAAAGTTTTGTATGATTGGTTTTGACTAAGCTTGCTCATTACACAAGTAGTGTCACATACGTTTTAGCTTAAATAAACTGTTAACTTTATAAAAGTAAATAATAAAAATAATTGACAAAGACACTATGATAATCCATCAAAGGTTTTGTAGCATTAACATATACTCATTTCCGGTTAAATATAAACGCTATTATGGGTGTTACGATTTATGCAATATTCAGATGAACACCGAAATTAAAATTGTAATTATTTTAATACAACTTTTGATACTTCACAGTGTATAAAAGATTTGAACCTAGAATGATCTTGTTTTGATTTTTACTGTGTAGCGTTGTTAGTAAATTTCAATTGTTTTTTTATAGTTTGACTTTAATATTTTTTGAATTGAAAATAATATATTTGTATTCAATGGTTATATATTGTTTGTATGAACAATTATAGTTACAAATTCTTCAAAAAAATATATAAACATTCATTATTGTATGTTTTTTCTCATATTAATCGGCTAAATCTTTGCCGTATCTAAGATTTTCTTTGTTTTTTAAAAAAAGAAAAGCTATATTTTTTCAAAAAAAAAAAAAAAAAAAAAAAAAAAAAAAAAAAAAAAAAGTGTCAACATATATACAAAAGTTGAAAAATACACCCTCATCTTTACCTAAAATATTAAGATGTTATTCCAGGCCTTTTGATGACAAAAATTGCATCAACCCTTAATGTTTAGGCACATGTAGATCACCAAGGCATTTAACCAACCTTATAATATATTTATAATATCAAACTCATTTTTCATGTAAGTAGAATTAGTATTTTTTCCAAAATATTGGATTTACTAGTTTTTTTTGTTAATCATAGCTTAGAAATGACTATGAATCTACTCATATTGTTGATAGATTGATTATTAAACACTTTTTAAGATTTAAAATATTTTTACTTTTAGCTGTAAATTTTTAGTTTACAGCTACTTGAATACTTTGAAACTAAAGTTCTTCCCTTGCTAGTTCCTATCAATTATGCAGACCAAGTTATTTTAAATTGTTTATTTGATCTTGGCTTTTTCCATAAACCTTAAGAAGAATTGAATAATTAATTGTTAAGATTGGAAAAAATAACATAAAAAAAGCTGCTCTTAGCTCTCACAAAATTTGTAACTATTGGAGACCGTTAAAAAAGACAAGATTATATAGTAACCTAATGCAAAGTATATATAATATAGACATCTGATATTTTTTGCTGTTTTCATCATCGTATTCCCACATGACAGTTAGCATATATTTTTTTAGACAATCCCTCGGGTTTGATCTACTGGGCTTGATTCTGAAATTCCCTTTTGTCTTAAAAAAGGTTAAATAGTATGGGGTAAAAATTATAGCTAAGTTTCAACCCCGCATTTTCTTCCCTTTGTTATCTTAAAATTTATGTTTTTTCAAAGTTTTGTTTTAAACGTTACTATTGAAAAATGCATCGTGTTTAAAATAAATGAAGATTTGATATTAAACAAAAACAAAACAATATCTAGCTAGATTCAATATTTAGATGATACATTTGAATCTACAATACAAATTGTATAAAAAAGTATTTTTTGCGCCTATCCTATGAAATCATTTTTAGTAATAACAATGATACCTGAATATCATAAAAATGTAACCCATATGATATCATAAAATGTAACCCATATGATATCATAAAATATAACCGCTATGATATCATACAAGGTAGCCGCTATGATATCATACTTTTGCTTCAAATTTTTTAAAAAAAAAAAGCAAGACATGACAGAGTTTCTTAAGTAAACTTTCCTGAGTGAAAGTTTTTTTATTTTATTTTATTTTTTTCGAAATGTATATAGTATATTTTTTTTAAAAGGCGTTTTTCAGCATTACTGTCAATGCTCGACTTTCAAACTCAAACAGAAACTATCACTTTTTTTAAAAAAGCATTAACCCTTGATTTATAAGGGGTGCATATGTGTACACAAGTGAAAACGGCAAAACAAGTTTCAAGTTTTCTAATTCTTTTTTTTTTTTTTTTTTTTTTTT
>CBXB010000015.1:202474-215371 GCA_000817185.1 Magnusiomyces clavatus CNRMA 12.647
ATTTTTTTTTTTTTTTTTTTTTTTATCATTTATTGATAAAATTTGCTTTTGGTTTGTACTTGAATTGTAACATCGTTTACTATTTCAAGAGAAACAGTAGTTTAATGGTTGCGAAATCAATTTAATACATATTAATATTTTTTTTTAATTAAAGCATTAGAAGCTATATAATTCCTTATACTGATGCGTCAAAACCATGATTTTTGAAATTTGTGAATATCTATTAACCTATCAAGATTAATAATTGATACAAAATGGTCATAAGATAATAAGATTTAAACATTTTTTGCTTCCTTTCCCAAAAGTTCCAACTCTTCTATAAAAGATGAAGGGCTGCAAATATCAGTACTTCCATAAGAAACACGTTTCATACCGTTGGAACGAGAAGCCCAATCTTGAAGGCTTCCATATTCCATGTAAGTTCCGCCACCTACAGTAAATACAATTGCCTCGTCATATGTGTTTTTCTTAGGGTGTCGAGCAACTGAGCCTCTGGTTGCACGAGGATCAAAGTAGAGGTAATCATCAGTCTCTGAGTTGGAAGAAGTATTTGGATCCATAATAGACTCTACAATCTTTGTGATTGGAAGATCTTTTGAGGTTGGAAGTAAATTCTTCAAATTCGAAATCAAATTTCCAAACCCCTCTGAAAGCTTTCCATCCTTCAAACTATCCGTAAGTTTAGTTGTCAAACTACTAAATCCCTTTAATATGTCAACGCTATTACTACTTGTTTGCTGGGTTTGTGTAGATTTCAAAGATTCAGTTCCAGTATTGAGATTTGTAACTGTTTTAAGATGTTTAATGTAATTCAAAGCACTGAGGTCACAGCCTTGGGCTGTTAATGCTGATTCATAATCTTTCATATCTGCGCTTGAAATATCTGGAGAAAGAATATAGAAAATCAAAAACATGCGCAGCTTGTCAAGTGGTTCCTTAAAGTTTGGATTTTTGATATTTTCAAGAACTGCAGCCTTTGTCAATTTAGAGGCATTCTCTTCTGCTTCAAAAAGTTGTGCAAGACCTCGCTCATTGATTGCCTTTAATAGAGCGGTAGCAATATTCATATGCATATCAATGGTCTGCTTTCTTGCGGTAAGCTCAGGTAATGCAGTCAGAGCAGCCTTAAGATGTTGAGCATTGTTTGATGGATTGATTTGAGAAATATCATTAATATCAGGTACGCCAGTTTGACTGGTAATCTCCTTTGCATCAGACTTGTATTTTTTTAATTCTGCATCAAGATTATCAGCAACTTCAGGAAATGGAAGGTTTGAGTTTTTAGCCCAAAAAAAATCCTTTGGATCTAAATCATAAGACTTTTTAACCGTTTTCTCACCCTCCTGTGTTGTAAGTGTAATCCTATTTTTGCTGAATTTCATTACATCATTAATCAAGCACTGATAAGTCCATGAATGTGTCATCATTGAAACAAGATCAATGTTTCTGTCCAAAATTATAAGAACTGGGCGTTGAGATGTGGATGTTGTTGCGTTGTTTAGCTGATTTCTGGAATTTAATACATGGTTTCTTAATTTTTCGTCGAGTTTTTGAGCAATCATCTCTGCTGCATTTCCTCTAGGCGAGCGAATAATTGGAATTGCCCCAGAAGTAAGAACAACACTAAAGAGTCCATTTACAATTTTATCAACAATGTCTTGTATTTCTTCTTCCTGTGTCTTGGAGTGGGATATGGCAGAATATATTTTAGGCAACCCCAGTGAGAAAATGTATGGCTCAGATACAATGAAATTGATGTATTGATCATATACTTGAGCAATTGACGATGATGTTGCAATTGTTTTAGACGCAAGATCTTCCAAAAGAACTCTTGGAAGAGCCGATGTAAAATTGATATATACCGACTCATATAATCCCTTTGACAGATCATTGGCAATTAGATCAATATTTTCTCGTGTTGGTTGTACGAAATAAATGGCTGGAACATCAGGAATTGGGTATCTTTCAGAATTTATTAACCTACGAATATCGGCGTTAATGAAAGGTTAGTAATTATAGTCTTAAGATAAAAAACAAAAAAAAAAACATATAGATACATACATATGAACCGTAATACCGTTCTTAATAAAATCAATAAAGCAAAAGAAAACAGTTAGTAAATTGTTTACTTAATAAAAGAGAAAAAAAAATACATACCTTGAATAGATCGTTTACACGAAGAACACTAGAGATGATATCACGACCAAAAGAGTCAAAAATCAAAACTTTCCATTGACTTTGAGATTGGTTTTTTATGCTATCCAAAGCGTTTTGTGAAGTGGTAGGGGCGTCAGCCTTTTCAATTGCACTTGTAACATCATCTTCCTTATCTTGATTGAGATTCAACATTCGCTCAATAATAGCTAGTTCACAATAAACCCGCATTAGGATACAATGTTAGATTCACATTAAACTGAAAAATCGTGCGTTGACCTGAGTTACTTACCGACCTGCTTATCTCGAAGACTTGGCTCTTGCGAGACAAAGACGGAAGTCATTGTAAATATTGTATTCTACGTATATCTGTATTATAATAATGTTTTGTTGTCGATGTCGCAAGATGTTGAGACGTATAAATAAATAATCATAAAAATTAAAGTAGTGAGTGCTACGTGGTTTGAATGAAAATAAAAAAAAGGGATCTGAGAATAAATAGAAGCCTTACAACAGTCTTCTTGCTTAGTATTATTATTTTGTAATCATTACATAATAAAGCTATGTTAAAAAATGAGGCAAAAATGGTCTCTGGCGGGATCGAACCGCCGATCCTCGCGTTTCGCAAGTAGTTGCTTGTTATTAGCACGATGCCTTAACCAACTGGGCCAAGAGACCAATTGTCGAAGAAACAAACATGTAGGTTTTAATAAATTATAGTTTAGTAAGCAAGTAAGTAAATTTATAGCTTAAATAAGTGGATGTTGGCTTATTGGAATAGCTTTCACATTTTGGTTTTATCACCAGTAGAGCATTTATACAAAAAGTTGAAAAAAGTATAGAGGATTGACAAATAAAAATGATTGTAAGATTATCACATGGTATCAGAATAATTGGAAACACCATTCTATCTAGATATCTCAATAAACTTTTGTGAAATTATTTTAAGGGGCATGAAGCCATAATATCAAGTATGGCTTACTATTTTGAAAGATCGTGATCTCAATTGAATTTAAATCAAATTCGAATTGACTTGGCATTATTTCATATTTGGGCTCATTAAGAAAACAAATTAAAATTGTTTTAAAGCATTCGTTGTTTTTATAGTTTTGATAATTTATCAATAGTTTTTCAAAAAATAAAACAAAAAAATATATATATTTTGTTGTCATTAGTGATTGTATACCTGTAATGAAAATAGTTTTTTGCATTATGTTTTCTGTATTTCTATTAGTGATGACTAATCTTTTTTTTTTTTTTTCTTTTTTTCTATTTTTTCCATTGCATCATAAATAGAACCCTCTTTTTTTTATGATCGATCAATAACAACAAACTTTTACTTCAGTCTGAGTGCAACAGTATCATTGAAGCAATTTACTTGATAATCTGATTACTTAAATTTTATAATCATGCGAAAATCAAGGAATACTCCGAAAGCTCAACCCCATCCAAGGATCCAAGAACTTGATTCTTTAGAAGATTTCAAGAACCATATAGGAATAGCAGACATTCCAGAGGTTCCTTTGGTTCAGCAAATTGAGGAATTGCAAAAAAAGGCTTCTATGAGACGTGGCGAGTGTGTTTCTAGCTCAACTAAGTATGAAGCTTTCAACTCGGGGTCAGAGCACATGTCTGGGTCAAGATATAGGAAGAAATCATCAACAATACATTCAAAAAAAAAAGTAATACTGAAAGATAGCGATGGCGAAGAAGAATTATCTTCGGATAACGAAGGTCATTCAATTAACGGGGGCAAATTATCTACAGCTACAGAAAACAAAGAAGAAGGAAAGTTTTTATTTGAAATTTTAGATTATACCCAATTTTTAATACCTTTGATATCAGCACATATTATATTTGATGTGCTAGTTCGAATTCAATACGCTCAGGATGTGTCATGGGAAAACGTTGTAGCACAAGTTGAAATTATCCAAAGGGCCGCCCTAGCAGCTCCCATCCTTTTGGTATTGCATTTGTATTTTCACCGTATGAGAGAAACTAGAATCTTTAGAATAGGAAGTTTTATTGTGGCAGTTATCATTGGAGCTTACTTGATATATATATCCAACGAAGAGGGGTATTACTTTATGATGAAAAGGGCTCCTCCCCTAGGCACAATTTGGGTGTGGTTATTTATTGAAATGCATTGGGCGTATGCTGCTGCATCTCTGGTAGTTGTAGCATTTTGGATGAAACTGAGAGGATATTCTATATGATTAGTCTCATGTGAGCTTGACTAAATGCATTAATCGTTTACATTAAAGTAAATAACATATATATACTTTTTATTTTGACCCCAGCTTTTTTTTATCATTTTCTGGGGTTATAATTTTTGGACAATCACAAACACTGCCAATTTCGCATTTCGTCTTAATACTACTGCCTTTAAAAGAAAATTTGGGATTATTTTCTAGAATGTTTCTAAGAAATTCAATAGTTCTAAGAATACACAATCAATAAAATGGGGTAAAGGCTATATGTGGATCAATCTGAATGAAGATAAATAACCTATTTACTGAGCCCGAACTGCCGTGACTAGTAAAATGAACTGGTACTTGTCTTGCATAGGATGATTATATGAGCGGTTTGTGTCACTATGTGATTCAATTATCAATCACGTGGAAATGCCATTTATTCGGTTTTGATACTTCCTCATTTATTTAAAACGACATGCAACGATAATTTTAAAATCATTTAAGGAGTTGTAAAAAAAAAAAGGAAAACTACTTTTTGTACTTCTACTAATAACATTCTAAGCAATCATTTAGAAAAGTCGAGCATTTAAAATATTGGCAGCTAGAAATTACTAATGTTTACGATTACCTCGATTAGATTTTTTAATTGACTTTTTTAAAGAAAAAAAAAATTCATTCAAGTGTTTGCTGGAACCTAGACAATTTCTGTTAATGGTTTTTTCTTTACTGATTATAAACAGCAACATGACCAGTATTACAATAAAACCTTAAAACCATTTATTGCTTAGCTATCACGTCAGGATTTGTATAAATAAAAAAATAAAAATCTAAAACCCTTTTGGCAATATGTTACAAATAAATATGTGTCTAGCATGACTAGTTGATGATCATTTTCACTACAGCTAAATTTTATACAAGAATACCTTATCTCTTCTTGATTTTTGGTTCCGTTAGAGTTCTATTTTGCCCAAAAAGCTCAAGCAAGCAAAAATGAACGTTTTACTAGTCACATAACAAAGCTCTGACTAAAATTAGTTTTGCAATACATATATGAATTACAACAAAAACAGCTGAATAAAGAAACCTCCCATACTAATACGACGATCTGTTGAGTTATAAAATTCTGACCTGATTATTTGGATTCCCATAATTAGTTTTCTATTATTCTACCTATTGTTGTAAAAAAAAATTACATTGCTTAAATTGAGTCAATGAGTCAATAATAGTCATATATTTGTATTTTTACATAATACAACAGTCACAAAAATATTTCTTCTCCCCAATAGTCCATAACTATTAAAATAAAAAACTCAATTCAAATAAAAACCAAAGTTGTGATGTCTATTTTTCAACACTCAAAATTTTATTTGATGCCTTAACTATTAGAAAAATTACAAAAGCAAAAATTTACTTAAGATATTTTTTCTTATACATATGCAGTTCTGAATACAGTTTCCGAATCCTTACAACCAACAAACCGGAAATCTATATGCAATCCAAGTCATGATACCTTTACCCTGTGATGAAAATAATAAAAAAGATTTCTGTTACATCTACGCCCCCCCCCCAACAAAAGTTACCGGAACAGATGACACTTCTGCCGTTCAACTTTCTAATTCTTGTAAAGTATATATCTCAATGGTTCCTGCATTTACAATAGAAAATAAGTTATATTATTTACAATAATTTTTTCTTTTTTTTTTTTTTAGAATCAACTTCTAGAATCTTTAGACCTAAATATACTGTCAAATAGAATTTTAGCTAACTCTGCTCGGTTGCCAGTCAAATTTTACTAAAATTTGATACTTTTTTTATTTATTTTTATTCCATGTCTACGTCAATAAATTGCCTCAACTTGAAGAGAAAAAAATAAAAATAAAGGGAGACATTCGAGATTTGATTACCATTACCATCAAGTCCAATTTAGATTTTTTGTAATAATACTGAGTCTGTGAAAATCTCAGGACCATTTAGTTTCCCGGATATCACGATGACTAATTTCAATAAGCAGCTACTATTTAGCTGGATATATCAAAAAGTTGACTAAAACTTATGTTACCTGATTGTTTGCTTGTCTGACAAAAAGCGTTTAGCTGATGGCCTTTATTTGATTTGAGCATTTTTTTTTTTAGGTGATTTTGTTATTGAGATCTATTTGGACCTATTACTGATACTTTTTTGTAAGTCTTACTTTAATTGTCAGTGACATTGTAGTATCAGATAAAGGCTTTAGTGAATGTGCTTACACAATGGTAAAACTACAGTATCTCTCATTTATTTATTTCACTCTCATAGTTACCAAGCCTCGTAAAGAAGTTGACACTTTTGACTGTTTTTTTAGCTAAAAATAGACGACGGGTACGCTATCCAGTATTTCTTGAATTGTCAAAATTTTCGCTTATGAAAACAGGCTATTTATTATCTCCTATTATATTTACACTAATTTTTTAGCAAATAGAATTTTGCAAATGGCCATGTTACTTTCAACAGTTAGTGTTTGAGCATACAGCACTGAATGAAGTCATTACCAATATGGCAAAAAATTATACAATTTACATGAAAGTTGATTCCAGAGTCTTGAATTTATCTGAACCATCATTTGGCGTTGTTTCATTAGAAAAAAAATTAAAGTGTTATAATAACTAATACCTTTATTACGTTTTGTTAAATCATATCTAGTTAAGAATTTTTTTTTTTTTTTTTTTTTTTTTTTTTTTTTTTTTTCAAACAAGCGAAACCATACAGTAAATGAAATCAAGACGCACAGAAAGTCTTTTGTTCTTGAATAAAAGCTTGTTCTCATTACTTGAATAGATTAATACAGTTTTTGTATTTTTTCCAATTGTCACCTATATCTAGCATTTAGCATTAATTTGCTAAAATGCGAGAATTATTAACAATCAATAATACAATCTCGCAACAATAGTGTTTTTTTTTAGGTTTGATGGATTCATTCAAGCTTGAATTGGAAACTATATGCTTATTTTTTTTTTTTTTTTATTAAATTTTTTGACTATAATTTTGCCAATTTGGTTTCAGTTTTCCAATTATTAAAGCTTTATACCCTATTTCATATTTGATCGTAAGGAATCAAAAAGCATTTAAAAAAAACAAAAATGAAAAATAAAAAAGGCGTTGAATATTCAAACATTTTAGCCTTGATATTTGCTTTAGAGAAAGAATTTAAAAAGCATATAAGAAATTATAATATAGTGGAAATTAATTGTTGTAGGCTTTAAGAACTTAGATTAGTGATTTAACTATGCTTTTTATTAAATATGCCGAGGCTATTTTTCTACCGCAGGCAAAACACATAGCGATGAGTGACAATAGATGCGTCTTTAAAGCAAATAATGTGACCATATAATTATTTAACATCCTACGTATTGAGGCAAATGCGAGTATTTGGATATGTAATCAACGGTATCTAGTGATCCAAAGTAAGAAGCTCGTTGACTTTAGTTTTTTTTTTTTCATTTTAGATTTTATTTTTATTTTAACTATACTTGTTTGAATAATTCAATTTAAATTGAAAAAAAAACAACAATATTTCAAGGTATTTCTTGAGACTTTTACCTTAAAAGTAAACGTATTGTCATGATGTATAGTTAGTTATTGATTTGGTTTGTTTAAAATTTGGTAGTAAGTAAATATATATTTTCAAAATAGGTTTACTATTAAAATTGCGTAGCAAATGTATGCACTGCATAGGATGATAATTCTAGCAGTACCTGACAACAAGGGGTATCGAATACTATAAAATACCATAATATAGAATAAAAAGGTACAAAAGCTTTTTTTCTCTATTTCTTTTTTTTTTTTGTCTTTTGTATAGTTTGTTGAACCAGTAAAATAAATAAAAAAAATAATAAAAAAGAGCACGTAGAATATTAGAAAATTATAAAATAAAAAGAAAAATAAAATAAAATAAAATAAATATCACTTGGTTGTCATAAGTTGGTTTCAACGCTAAAAAAAAAAAAGTATTTTGGTTTCATAGTTTACTAAGGTCGGTGGGTTAGACTTTTTTATAAAAAATAAATAAACAATTTTCAACTACATTTTGTCAAGTTGATCAATTATTTTCATAAACATTGTAGATGATATTCTGAAGATCCATTTTACTGTTTGCACGAACAAAATTAGAGACTATAAAAAAAATTTTTTTTTTTCAAAAATTAGAAATTTCTTTGAAAATCGGCCGAGAAAGATAAACATAAGGTGATGGACTATTTTTTGTTTTTAAAAAAAACAATAAAAAAGTTGGGTCAATGTCTTTGATAACAAGACTGAATATTGTATTTGATCAAATATAAAATTTGAAGTTGATTTTATAAAAATGATGATACTCGAAAAAAAAAGGCCAAAGCCTTCAATGGTTGGAATTTTTGAAAGCTTCAACCTATTTAATATAATAAAATACACTGGCGAATTTGATTGATAAAACGTTTTTTTTTTTTTCCATAAACTAATTTTTTCCAAAATCTATAACTGCTGTTTTAAAATGTTGAATAAAAAAGCTGTTTTTTTTTTCCTCATAGAAAGTAAAATAAAAAGAAGAGAAAGTAGTGGTAATATATATCTGTTGAATTTTTTTTATCAATTTTTATTCCATCATGAAAGTTGCAGGGTTTCTTTCTATCTTAGGAATAAAAAAATTTGGTAGTGTAGAATTATGGCCAATTACGAAGCAGAAAAGGGTTCAAATATTCTCTTTGCTCTCTATTTTAAGCCACATTTCTGCTGGGACTATTTTTAGCACCAGTTTAATGTGGCATTTTGTTATATTAAAAAGTGCTTTATGATTGGATCTTATCACTCAAGATAGGAAAAAAGTTACGTATCCTCGAGAAAAGAATATCAAAAACAGAAAACAAAAAACAAAAATAGTTTAAATTTACTAAGGTTATTGTTAATATTTTTATTATTCTGTTATTTTTAAGATCTTAAAACGAAATTTACTTTTAAATCTTGATTGGTGCTTTTTTATTTAATGGAAAAATAATAAATAAAAAGCCCTCAGATGCCGTGTCTGCTATGCGTGTTGTGTGCTTTTTTTGTTGATATGAAGAGGGTGAAGTATATCCATTAATTATATTTTGTTAAAAGCAAGCATTTTTTCAACAACAAAAAAAATTACAATATGAATAACAAAGGCTTTCTCTCAATCTTTAATTTGAAGTTTGAAATTTTTTTATCTATATATAGTCAACTTATCTTTTATAACTAAAATGCAAATTATCTTTAGTAATGTTTGTCTAGCAACCAAAGCCTTTGAAAATGTTGATCCAATAAACTTCAATTTATATAAGTTGAAACATTCATAAACTATGTACATATATATTCAACTTTTATTTAATTATGGAGCATTGTGTGTGTGTTCTTTTGTGCCTGTATCAAGTGTATAATAAAAAGGAATGACAATAAAAGCAAAATAATTTTTCTGTTTTTTTTTTTTTTTTTTTTTTTTTTTTTTTTTTTTTTTTTTTAGAAGATTGCAAAAATAATAAATATACAAGAGAAAAGAAAGAAGAAAAGAATCCCCATGTTTTTTTTCCGTTTTTTTAATTTTTTCATTATTTTGATTCGTTAATAAATTATTAAACCAAATAGTGTAAGATAAAAAAAAAAAAGGGTAAAGAAAAAACAAAAAATTCAACTAGAAGTCAATAAATAGGCAGACTTCTTTTTGTTGAACTTTTTTATCATGTTTAAGAAAAAAATAAAGTAAAAAAATAATCTCATTCATCGTTATTTATGAAACATTTCAATGATTTGTTTACCAACACTCGGCTCGATTTCAGTTCCATCTCTAGCAATTTTAACTGGCTGGTTTTTGTTGTAGAGATTTTTCAGGTGTCTAACCATATAAAAAGGAACTGTCTTACCAGGAGGAGACATCCATTGAATTTTAAATGGGACTGTCCAGTTATTAGTATTTCCTAAATCTTCTTCCTCGGCCGCTGAATAATCTTCAGAAGAATTTCGATGCTTAGATGATGAATTTGATGCAGATGATGATGGTTCTGAGGATGAAGACGATGATGACGATGATGATGATCTGGAGGAATCTCTCGAAGAAGATGAGGAAGAAGAATACATTTTTGAAGATGATGAAGTCTCAATGACTTCCCAAAATAGAGTCCCCCGAGAAGAATCATCAACAATTCTACCTGCTGGAATGGGAATCGATTTATTTGCAGCGGTAGGGTATACTTGTGGCAATGGAGAAGTATTAGGAAAAAAAAGATTGTATGCTTGGGATTGAGGAGATATAGTAGGGGGTCCACTAAAATGTTGCTTGTTAGGATCTGGTGTATTATTATTCCAATTCCAGTTCTTTAATGAAAGTAACTCTTTATTAGAAGCAGTGCGAGGAATTTCACCAGCCATCCTGGCGTATCCATAGTATTCTCCAGCTCTGTTTGCCGAAAATATAAGGTAAACGTTATCACATGTCTAAAAATAAAAAAGCCCAAAAAAAAAAATAAAAAAAAAATAAACAAGGGACAAAAAAACAAAAATGTTTATGTTATTATTATGAGTAGATAAGAAAAGAGTGAAAGGATAGAAAAGCATACCTTGAAAGCTTCATTGAATATAGACTCATTATGTGATTGTGTAGCCCATAGTCCATATGTAGTAGAAGCAACTAAATCTTCTATAGTCAAACTTTTACAAACAAAATATCTGTCTTTAGAAGAATTTTTATTAGGATGATTAGACAATGCTAACGCCGATGAAGACGAAGAGGTAGAAGATTTATTTGCATCCTTCAAGTTCAACTTTTCAAAGTAGTTTTCAATTTCGTTATGACTATTACTTCCACTCTGCTTGTGGATAAGTTCATCAGTTTTGATTTCTACAATTAGTTGATTACCTCGCAAGGACTTGCCGCGTTTCTCAAACATTCTCTTACCTTGAATTAAAGCATCTTCAGATTTGTAATTGACAAATGCACACAATGTCCTCTGAATAAGGAAAATGGACTGGATTTCATTAGTGCCAAAAAGTGCGCATAGCTCAAATAGAGTAGTGTTAGGAGGAAGATTGCCAACCCAAAGCGCGTAGCCAGATTTTTTGGGTTTTTTGGGCGGACCTCTTGGAACTGAAAAGTATCCAGCTCCAGGTAAAGCACCTGCACTACTAGAGGGCGCTACTGTAGGCGGTACTACTCCCGAAGGAATAATATGATGGAGACTTTCTACGGCACGAGGAGAATGACCGATTGGAGACGGGGAATTGGGAGTTACTGGAGAGGAGTAGGAGTGATGGCGAGAATGAGGGTGATGATTTGGGACCGGCGCTGGGCCTGTAGTATAATGAGTTGGCAACGCTGGCGGAGGGTAGTTCTGCAAGGGATGAACTAATTGTAGATAATTGGCAAAGACTGACGATTGAGGGTATAAGAAAACAGGATCATAGGTCATTGCACCAGTTGGAGAGATCAATTGATCTGGTTGATGAGGATGAGGATGGTATGGCTGTTGTTGCTGCGGTTGCGGCTGGGAATAGACTAATGTAGGAGGATAATAAGGTTGATGAGGAGATGAGGACGGAAGAGGGTAATTTGATCTGGACCCAGTTTGAACATAATAGCGACTACTGCTTCCACTGATGCTCGCTCGCTGTGCCTGGTTAGGATAATAATGTTGATAATGTTGTTGGTGTGGTCTTCGCTGTTGTTTTGACTGGTTCGTCGTTTTATTATCAGGAGAGGTGACAATTATAGGGGAATTTTCAGGCTGAGACTGCTGAAAAGTGCTTTGTTGCTTTTTTTTCAAATTTTGACTTTTTTGATTCTGATCAGTACCTGTTGAATGTTTTGACGAGGAAGAGGACGCTTGATATGAATGCTTAGACATTTTATTATAATTATTTTTTCTTGTTGTTTTTTTTTTCTTTTTCTTTTTGGTTTTTTTAAAGTTATGGTATTTTATTGATCTAATCTATGAGTTATACCCTGAATTCAATAACGGCTCAACACAAGCTATCACTATTACAATTGCTTTTCCGTTCTTTTAACTTTCTATAATTTATTCAACGTATATATGATTTCATATATTTGCAACTCATTAGTGACTATTTAAAGCTAGTTTTGTCAATATGTATGTTAATGTGCTGATTTTTAGAGAGGGGAGATGAGGGAGAAAGGAAAGAAAGAAAAAATAAATAAAAAAAAAAAGGAAGAAAAAATAAATAAATAATAATAATAATAAAACGAAAACCAAAGATATATATATATAGGCAACATTATTGTTGTATACTAATTTATAGGTTTAAGACAAAACGATTGTGAAAAAAGGGCTTGCCTGGTGGCAATAAAGCCGGAACCCCTGGTGCGTTTTTACTAAAATCGGTGCCCACAATACACCCCATCATGTGACAGTGGTGTACCGGAGGTTTGACGCGATGCTTCTTTCAAGGTGCAGTGGGACTAAAGTGATAATATGTATAGGAGCATCCTATAGAATCTTTAACTATTGGCAATATGAACTGTCTTGCCGTGCTGTTGCAAAAAAAAAAAAAAAAAAAAAAAAAAAAAAAA
>CBXB010000015.1:237938-252774 GCA_000817185.1 Magnusiomyces clavatus CNRMA 12.647
TTTTTTTTTTTTTTTTTTTTTGCTTTTCAATAGTCATCTATCTATCAATTCAATTACTACACATAAATTCTGGGCCTTTTTTTTTACATTTACTTATTTATATAATTATTAAACACATTATTATATCTTTTTTTTTTCTTCAACTTAATAATGAAATTTTATCCGTGAATTTCATTATAATAAAATCAAATAAAATAGCATCAACCTAAAATATCAATAAAGCAATCCAACTGTTAGTGTGTGTGTGTGTTTGTAATTACTGCGCTTTTGTTACAATAATATATTCTACAAAATTAAGGTATTGATTAGCGTTGTGTCACATGATAATTTCTGGGGTTGAAAGTGTTTTTGTTGTTGGTTGCTAAATACTCAGCCGTCACTTGGATTTGTTTGATAAAGCCTCGGATAAATGGTATTATCTTTACTGCTACGTTAGATACATACAAAAAAACCTTCAAGTCCCCCGAAAATCATTCTCCTCCGTTATTACACATCAGCTTATTGTTATTATCATTATTAATCTGCTTGTTGGAATCACTTTAAAATATTTTTATTTTATCTGTTTTAGTTGTGTTACTTGCTACATTTTGGTCAGAGAAAAATTGAATTATATATAACGGTAATCTAGTATATACAATTACCCCATATAATGTCTTTATCCAGATGCTACACAAAATTATATTTTAAAAAATTCAATCAATCATAGTAGAACAAATAAAAATATTGTATTTTTCATTTGTACTCCATCTTTTGACACCCAAAAAAATAATCCGATTCAGCCGTATCTGTAAATGAGCTAGTAACCTGGGGATAAATACTTGATTCTGATTTTTGTATATTATCATCATCAATTGTTCTAACTTTAAGCCGGCTATCTGAGTCCTTTACTCCGTGTTTTCCTTTAGAACCGTGCAATAACCTTAACAGAGTATCTTTTTCAGATATTAATTAATTATTTTTTTTTTTTAAAAAAAAAAGTACCAAGAATTATTTTGATATCTTTTCTAAACTCATTCATAGGCTTAAACCACTATCGAATAAATATATATACATATATAAAACTGCTCAAGGTAATTAGTACTTTTTCTGTTTTTGGTAGTATTATGACTTGCAAATTTAGTATATTGCTTTAATTATCGTGGTTTTAAAATCTCTTTTATTAATATCTTTACCGAGTCGGAAACAAACCAGCGCTATTTACTCAATATCCAGTAATTCTTGTATATAGATTTTTTTTTCCAGAAAAATATTGTATAATTTTTCCAGTTCGGATTTAAATGCTCTGAGCCGATTTCAGTTCCAAGACATTATCAAAATGGTCTAATTATCATTAATTATTATACTATATATATTCATATATCTTTAAAGCTTTTCCTTTCGTTTTATTTTTTTTCTTGGTTCAACAAAAAAAAAAAAAAAGAGTAACTTTTAGATATAAAAGTTTTCATTTTTATTTTCTACTATCTTGTTATGTCAAGAAAATAGATATCTCATACCGATTTAGATGTCATATATGGTTAAGTCTGGTAATACTTTTTTTTTTTTTTTCTCTTCAATTGGTTTTAACTATACATGAAAGTATGCCTTTTTTTTATCAGAATTACAATATGAAAGGTATACTTAAAAATACCCTTTAAATGTATATTTGAGAATGGATCATCACGTTGACAGTTATTGCAAAATTTTGCAATTACAGTTACAACTCTGTTAGCTACTGAAATTGCAATTTATATGAGGAGACTGTAAATTTGCACAAGAAAACAAAAAAGAGAAAAAAAGGCCTAACATAAAATCTTTCTACCACCAAACAAAAACTGTAAATTCTATAACCGACCTTGATTTGAATGAATAGTTTGAATTTTTTTATTTTTTTATTTTTACTTTCTTTTGTTTAATATCTTTTTATCATATAGATCATATCAGATTTTAACTAAACGTTTTATTTCATTATTTTTTTTTTTTGCTTATCTATTATTGAAATTTTTTAACTTTTATAAAATCAACATCATAATCACACGGCCAGAAGATCTTACATTTTTTAATTTTTTTCGGTGTCAATAATATTTTTTTTATTTTTATTTTTTAATTCTTCTCCTCCTAATAAACCTTCAAAAAATTAATACATACAATTAATCGATTCTTATAATATTAAAAATCTTGACTATAATCATTAAAATCTAACCTTTCGATATATTCTATATACCAAATATATCAATAATATTGCTTTTTTTCTTACTTTCTCTGCAAAAATTTATCTTATTCGACTATAAATATATACAACTCTTTGATGTCAATATAAACAGCGTGCAACATTTAAATATTTCTCCTCACCTAAAAATATGAGTCCAAAGTCTGAACCGACAAACAACTCCACCTCTTCAGCGACAGCGCCAACTCCTAAAAGAAGAAGAATCTCTAAAGCATGTCTTCAATGTAGAACGAGAAAAATCAAATGTAACGGCAAAGAACCAGCTTGTGCCAATTGTATCGAAACCAATCAGGAATGTACCTATACTGAAAGCCGAAGAAGAGGTTTGCCGCCAGGATATGTCATGCACCTAGAAACATATATAAAGAGCTTTGAATTGATAATGGGTGTTATAGTTGAGTCTTTTCCAGATACCAAAAATATCCTCGATCAAGCTTTTGCACGTGTAGATTCTAGTGACTTGGCAACTAAAATCACACAGTCACGCTGCGATCACTATCAATCTTTATGGAAATCAACTCCATATCACGAAAAATTTACGTCTCTAGCGTCAGAAATTGCAGAAGTTTTAAGTAATGGCAATCCTTCAGCCTCTAAATCTCAAATAGATGTATCTTCCCTACAAAACAAACGTCGTTCAGAGCCCTTAACTGACAATAATAATACTAATTCTGCTGCTCAACAAAGCGGATCAAGAAGCAATCAAACTTCGAACAAACCTTCTTCTCATCAAAAACTTCAGAGTTTGACGGACAAAGGTGATGTTTCACTATGCGCTTTAAACCAGTATTTTGGACCCTCCAGCGTTTTTGGTCCTTACCACGAAACATTATCCTATGTAATATGTCATCGCATGGGAAAACCAGTCAAAACTCACAAATGGATTAGAAGCATACCTTTAGTCCAAAAAATGGAACTTGTAGAATATTACTTTTTTTTCGTCCATTCCTGGCTACCTATTGTCAACAAAACAGAGATTCTACAACTGGTTCGAAGAAGCGAGCACGATTTGGAATCTATAGAACGTGAAAAGTTAGCATTGCTAGCATCCGTATTTACAATATCTTTACAAATGATTCGCCATCAATCTGATTCAACTTCCAACCCCTTTCCAAATAGCTCCAATACTAATACTGACTTTTTTTCTTCCTTTCCTTTAGTCAAAAATGACAATAACATCTCTGACAATAACGATAGCATCAAGTCAAACACTGCTTCTCCTAACAAAAATGATAAAAACAACACACCTTCTTCATCATCATCATCTTCATCATCATTTCCAAAGAAAAATTATTCTTCTTGCTCAGTTCAATATTTGGAAGTTCTTGCTGAGGTTGTGTCACCGTTTGGACAATCTGAAAGCATTACGAAATCCCACATTTTTGTCATTCAGGCCTATATTATATACTCTCTAGTACTTATTGCTAGTGGTCTTTTGGCCGATGCATGGACTGTAATAGGCCTTGCAACTCGTCACGCTTACACATGCGGATTTCATTCCTTTTCATCTCCAACTTCAACAGAATGGACCAAACGGGTTTGGTACGCTTGCTGTATTGTTGATACTTTAATTGCATCCGTAGTAGGACGCATTCCTCATGTTTCTGCCTCAGATTTCAACGTTGATGCTTTGGACACTAGCACTGCTTGGGAAGAACGGGAAATAAAGCAGGCTCAACAACAAGTCAAAATAGAATCTTTAATAGACACACAGTTCCACATCTATGGCCCCCATGATGCTCAGTGGTTATCGAGACCTGGCAAGGTTATCACCGTTTACAATAGCCTTTTCGATCTCATCGAGCTTCTTAATTCTTTTCTTCATTTGTATAATGATCCATCTCAAAACCGTACATCTTCTTTCTCTGACCCTTCCGCAAACTCAGCCTCTTCTCTCAGCAATTTACACAGCATCTTTGGCCAAGCAGAAAACTCAGATTATTCGTTCAAACCTTCTTCAGACTCCAGAATCCAATCAATCACAATGAAAAATCTAGGCAATAGAATGCATATGTGGAGTAAGAAATATATGGCCATTTTAACCCAGTCATCTGGAGACGATAGAACTAGTGACAACGGAGGCGCCCTTGGATTCAGTGATGACTGTATGGCTCCGCATGTTGCTAACATTCATTTGACTTATGCAGCAGTTACTGGCCTTATGTCTCGTACTGATATTATCAATGTTATTGACAACTACCCTTCTTCTTCTTTTATTTTTGGACAACCATCTGCCACAAATCTTTTACCAATATTTTCGTCTCCCCAGCTAATCCCAGTCCATGCTTACAAATTACTCAACAAGTATAGTGAATGGTATGGCGTTCATGCTTCAACTCCATTTTATGGATACTTTTCTTGCGTATCTCTAGAAATGGCTTGGGAACAACTCAAAACTGCTGTATCTTCTATTCCAAATACAATCACGAATTTTGAGTCCTTTGTCAATTTTGGTAGTCTAAATGTCGATGTATCGGCTTTACTTGATGGTGATCTTAGTGAAGAGGCAACAAACAAAAACAGTCGCAACAACCCTCTTAACATTCCATATGTTCAAAATGAACTAACAACAGTAGCAAGACTATTGAAAACAACGCAAGAATATTATCAAGCTTGGAACGATGGATTCGTAACAGAAACATCATTTGTTTTAAAGAAACAACAAAAATTTATTCGCTTGTACAAGCGTATATTGATTCATTTTCACAATACTCTAAACAACTCAATAAATCAGCCAAATCTTGATCAATTGAGTACAAATGATAACAACAACTCTAACGCATCAATCAATGCAAGCAATTTCAACTCAAACTTTAACAACAATGATAATCACAACAACAAATTTAATAGTTCTAATAATATTAATCATGGAACGAACCATATGCTTCAATATATTTCTATGCTTAATACGATTGCCAAAAACTCTCCTATTTCAAGACCTAAGCCAGTTAACACACCTAGCCCCTACAATCCATATGATGGCAATATATTTGCAACAAATTTTGACACAAACAATGCTAATGAAAATGTTGCATCCAATAGCTCTGCAAGATCTGCTAACAATAACTTTAGTAAATTGTCGGATCAAGGCAATTTTAACGATATCAATAATTCATTTGATTCTCCCTTTACTCCAGCATTTACTGGCAATACTTCCAGAGCGTTATCCTTGATGCTTCAAAGGTTCGAGGAGGAATCACAACAAAATAATAGCAACAATTCTAATTCGCTATTTAATATCAAGCAACAACAACAACAACAACAGCAGCAGCAGCAGCAGCAGCAGCAACAACAACAAAATCCACTGTCTAAATCTTTTAATAATCAATCTAATCAGCAGTTATCATCAAATAATTTCAATTCCTTTTTCAATCCCAACAATACTGGCGATAACAACTCTGGTCCATCTAGAAACAACAATGCTCAAGACTCCAATAACGACCCGTCAACTATTTTGCGAAATTTCCAAAATATCTACAATTTGCCATTTCTCAATAAGAAAATTTCTGATTTCATTGCAAACAACAATCTTAATAATAATGGTAATAATAACAATGGCAATGGCTTTTCGCAATTTGATTTCAACGCATTTTCTCAATTACAACAGCAACTGCAAGCTTCAGCCTGCACGGGTGATATAAATTCATTGCTGGCCAGTAACTCTTCTGTTAGTGATAACAACTCGAACAAAAACGAAATCAACAATGATAATAACACAACAAACTTAGCCCCAGAATCCGTTTTGGATGACACAAATGAAATCCCAGAATTTTTACAAAACTTAGGTGTTATGACTGATCAACTATAAGCTTTTTTTTTTTCTTCAGTATTTCTTTTTTTCAATAATAGACATTATGTAAAATGAACTTATTAAAAAGAAAAATAAAAAAAAATCAAATTTACTCTGATATATATAATGTATATTTCAACATTTTTTTATATAATATTTCTAATCTGTATGAATTGAATGAAAAACATTACTTACAAAGTTGCTTACCATTTTTAATAATCTTGTGAATATATTGAAAAAAAGTTTAAAGGTTTACAAATACTTCTTATAAGTTGAATTGTGGATTCTGAGTTAATATTAATTCGTTTGAATAAACTATTGAGAGAATCTGATATAATAGATTAAGTCATGTTTTTTCTTACAAAAAGTAAAATTGTATTTATACTCGCTGCATACTAAAGATGAAAGAAAAAAAGGCGAAAAATACATGATGGATTTATAGCCAAATGAATGTGATATATTAAGAGAAATAAATCAAAGAGAGTAAATTAACAAAACTAAGTATAAACAGCAACACTATCAATAATAAATACGCTTGCAAATCTATGGAAAAACGGTTTTAGTAAAATGAATTAAAAATAAGTAAATAGTGATTCAATAACCAATACATACCCAAAACTTAAAGAGGCTAATAATCCAATAATAAGTGGCCCAATGGTTTGACTTGCAGTGGGTTTTGTCTTTGGTGTCAAAATAAATAAACCAGTAAGTGCAAGTCCTATCAGCACAAGAACAACAGCCAAAAAACTTTGTGCCACTAGAGAAATGACAGGAGTAAACGGAGTGGCATTATCCCAAGTAACCTACAATGATTGGGGGGATGAAAGTTAGTACAGAGCATCAAATGTGAAATCTAGAGTGATAAGAACATTTCTCACCTTCAATTGAGCTTGACCTAGACCAGCAGAAGCCATTTTTTTCAAATTTGTATATGTTTCTGTTTGATGAAAGTTGGTAAAACAAGGTAATGAAGGTTTTTTGGCAGTGATAAAAAAACAACTGTTGTTAATAATGACAGATATGTATGTTACAAATAGAAAATCTATGTAATAAACTGTCATGTGACCAACACTGCCACACCTTTTTCTACATTTTCAACTTGTTTTTTTAACGCAGATTTCCAGTTAACCGTCCCCATACAGAGAGTTTTTTTTTTTCTTCTTTCTTTTCTTTTTTTCTTTTTTTTATATTTCACACTTTTTTGATTCACTCTTCATCCAATTCATATAATTCATTTTTAATCTTGATTTTCTCTGTTCTAGGATTTCATAGGACTATTTAGAATCAGAATAAAGTAAGACAAAACCTACTAAACAATATTTTAAATCGCATATTACTCAGTTTTATTTTTTCACATTCTTATCTTGTCTATTTCTCCAATAGTCATCTATCATGGCTAAAACTCAAAGAGCAGGCAGAAATGCGGCAAAAAAGCAGCCTCCACCTAGACGTAATGATGGTATTCAAAAGGCTACCTTTGATGCTACAAAAAAGAAAGAAGTCGGTGTTTCGGATCTTACGCTTCTCAGTAAAGTTTCCGATGAGTCGATAAACGACAATCTTCACAAACGTTTTGAAAACGGAATTATCTACGTATGCATAAAAAACTCACAGTTTGTTTTCAACAACTTGATTATCATTAACATTTGTATTTCTCTTTATCTTTTAGACTTATATCGGACATGTACTTATTTCTGTAAATCCATTCAGAGATTTAGGTATCTATACTGATGCAGTACTTCAATCCTACAAAGGAAAAAACAGATTAGAGGTACCGCCTCACGTCTTTGCAGTTGCCGAGGCCATGTATTACAACATGAAGTCTTACTCAGAAAATCAGTGTGTAATTATCTCTGGTGAATCCGGTGCAGGTAAAACAGAAGCTGCTAAACGAATAATGCAATATATTGCATCTGTATCAGGAGAATCTTCTTCAAACATTCAAAAAATTAAGGATATGGTTCTTGCAACCAATCCTCTTTTAGAGTCTTTTGGCTGCGCAAAAACCCTGCGAAACAATAACTCTTCGCGTCACGGTAAATACCTTCAGATTCAATTTAACAGACAGGGCGAGCCAATTGGTGCAAATATTACAAATTATCTTTTAGAAAAGGCTAGAGTCGTTGGACAAATTAAAAACGAGCGAAACTTCCACATTTTTTATCAGCTAACAAAGGGTGCCACACCTCAGCAACGCGAACTTTATGGCATTCAAGGCCCAGAATCATACACGTATACTTCAGGTAGCAAGTGTGTGTCAGTTGATGGGATGGACGATGTCCAAGACTTTGCTGAGACACTAAGATCAATGGAAATTATTGGTCTTCATCAAAGCGAACAAGATCAAATCTTTCGTTTATTAGCTGCTATTTTATGGATTGGTAACATTAATTTTGTTGAAAATAGCGAGGGGAACGCCGCAGTAAGCGACACTTCTGTACCAAATTTCGTTGCTTACTTACTTGGTGTCAATTCTCAGGATATCGAAAAGGCTCTTACTGAACGTATTGTTGAAACTTCTCGTGGTATTGGCAGAAGAGGCTCTGTTTACGAAGTTCCACTGAACCCAGTACAAGCTCGTGCCGTTCGAGACGCCTTAGCAAAAGCCATATATAACAACTTGTTTGATTGGATTGTAGAGAGGCTTAATCAATCTCTTGAAGCCAGGGAGGGCAAAGACAAAACAATTGGCATTTTGGATATTTATGGATTTGAAATTTTCGAAAACAACAGTTTTGAACAGTTATGCATCAACTATGTTAATGAAAAGCTTCAGCAGATTTTTATTCAATTGACTCTTAAGACAGAGCAAGAAGAATACGTTCGTGAACAAATTCAATGGACACCCATTGATTATTTCAACAACAAGATTGTATGCGATTTGATTGAAGAAAAGAGACCTCCAGGCATCTTTGCGGCCTTAAATGATTCCATTGCTACTGCACATGCCGACTCTAGCGCTGCAGACCAGAACTTTGCTCAACGTTTAAGTCTTTTATCAAGCAACCCTCACTTTGATCACCGCCAGAGCAAGTTTTTGATCAGACATTATGCCGGAGATGTGCTCTACGACATCAATGGGATGACTGATAAGAATAAAGATCAGTTGCTTAAGGATCTTCTTTTACTTATTTCAAAATCAGGAAACGAGTTTTTGCAAACTCTTTTCCCCAACCAAGTTGACACAGACTCTAGAAGAAGACCACCAACAGCCAGTGACAAAATCAAGGCTTCTGCTAATGATTTGATGAATACACTTTCACAAGCGCAACCTTCATATATTCGTACTATTAAGCCGAACCAAACTAAATCACCTTCAGACTATGATAGCAAGATGGTATTACATCAAGTCAAGTACCTGGGTCTACACGAAAACGTCCGTATTAGACGTGCTGGTTTTGCTTATCGTCAAACATTTGAGAAATTTACTGAGCGGTTCTATCTGCTTTCGGGCAAGACATCATATGCTGGTGACTATATTTGGACAGGCGATGCCAGAAGTGCTACTATAGAAATTCTTAAAGATGCTGGTATTCCTACATCTGAATTCCAGATGGGTACTACCAAAGTGTTCATCAAGACTCCAGAAACTTTATTTTCTCTTGAGCATATGAGAGATATGTACTGGCACAATATGGCGGCTAGAATCCAAAGAGCCTGGAGAGCATTCCAACAACGCAAGATTAATGCTGCAATCAAGATTCAAAGAGCTTGGAGATTACAAAGGGACGGTGATATCTACCAGATTCTTAGAGACAAGGGCCATGCTATTTACAACAACCGTAAGCAACGCCGTAGATATTCGCTTAACGGCTATCGTCGATTTATGGGAGATTATTTGGGCTGCAATGATCCTAAGAGTTCAGGTGGTTTTATTGCACGTTCTGCAGGAATTAATGAGCCTGTTTTATTTTCGATGGAAGGTGAAATTCTTCATGCAAAATTTGGCCGCTCTTCTCAACGTTTGCCTCGTAAATTCTTGTTAACAAAATCACGATTGTTTATTATTACTACTCAGCTTATGAATAACCAGTTGACTGTTGTTGTGGAAAAGTCTATCCAAGTACCCTCAATTAAATATCTGGGGTTGTCTTCTTTGTCTGATGATTGGCTTGCCATCTCAGTCCAAGCACCTAATGAACCTGACTCTTTCATCAATTGTATGTTTAAAACCGAACTTGTCACACATTTGAAGGAAATCAGACCTAATCTTGAAGTAAAGATTGGACCAACAGTTCAATTCTACAAAAAACCCGGTAAGTTGACTACTGTAAAGTTTGAAATTGACTCAACTGTACATACAGGAGATGTTTATAAGAGCGGAACTGTTCGTGTTGGCCAAGGTTGTCCTCCCAATTCACGATCTGATCCGACCCCCAAGAGGATCAGAAAGCCAACTGCTGGTTATACTCCAAAGCCAAAGACGATGCCTCTCAGACAACAAGGTGCTAAGCGTGTTCCTCCACCACCACCTCCAGTTGCAAATAATTTTGCAAGACCTCAAAACCCTGTACAGCCTCAACAACAGCAAAATTCTAGGCCTCAACAGCAACAACAAAACCGTGTGTCTCAACAGCAGCAACAAAACTCTGTGCCTCCATCACAACAGCCTCGTACTCAACAAGCTCCTATAGCCATGCCAGAACCATTTGGTGGTTCAGGGGCTAATAGTGGTATGTCGGCTGCAATTGCCGCCGCAAGCTCTGCTTACCATCCTAAACCTTCAGCGCCTATCAATCGCCCAGTTAATCGTAAGCCCGTGGTTCCGTTAAACAACTCACGTCCTACAAGTGGAGTATATGGAAGCGATTCAACTGGAACTACTGCCTCTACCCCTGCTGCAGCTGCTCATCCACCACCACCAGAGCCAGTAGCTCCACCTCCAGTACAAGAACCATTGTACAAAGCACTCTATGATTTTTCTAGTGATGAATCCAACAAACTATCCCTCACTCAGGGCGAATACGTCATTGTGCTTGGAAAAGGTGAAGGGGGCTGGTGTTTAGCCAAGCGTCAGAACTCCAATGAGCAAGGCTGGACCCCAGCTGCATACCTTGAAGAGGTCAAGAACGAGCCACCAACTCCTCCATCTCTAGGCAGAAAGAAACCTGCTCCAGCACCTCCAGCCAAGAGCAGTGCCCTAGCAGGATACGAAACCAATGGAAACAGCACCCCTAGTGCCAACGGCTATAGTGCCGCAGGTGCTTCAACACAAGCCGTTGATCCCCTTGCAACCAAACTGGCCGAAGCTTTGAAACAAAAGAATCAGCAAAATAATACCTTGGCAGGAGGACTTGCAGAAGCATTGAAAGCTCGTAGTGGACGTCGTGATGATGATAATGATGACGATGATGATGACGATTGGTAGATAATAAGTTAATATATTTTCTATTTTAGCAAATAATCAAAGTTCTATATAAGAATAACAGAAAAATAAATAAATAAACAAATAAGAAAGACTAAAAAAAGATTTGAAAGACAAAAAAAAAAAAAAAATCATACATGTAAAATGATTTTTTTTTTTCTACATTATGGAATGAACAAACCAATATCTACAACGCTTTATTTAACTCGAAAAGATTTGGCCTGATCAGTGATGCTAACAGAGAGTTAGAATAGCAAGGTGGAAAAAAGGCCAATCTTTTTCAGTTTTGAAAGTGTAAACACTTGAATACAGGAAATTATGTATATAATTTAACTTTACATTTGATTTTCTAAAATTAATTATATATATACTTTAAAGAAGAAGAAAAAAAAAATAAACAAATGTTTTTTTTCATATTTATCAATAAATACAGAGAAAAACACAATACAATTTTTCAAAAAACAAAAAATCATGAACTCATAGAATAAAAAAATAGAAATAAAAAATAAAAGGAAAAAAAGCTTTTATGTATTTTAGAATATATCACCTTTGACGTTGATTTTGCTGGTTTTGTTGTTGTTGATTTTGTTGCTGTTGAAGTAAAGCTGCCGCAATTTGAGGTGTGATGTTTAAAGGTAATTGAGGTAAAGGTTGCTGTTGCTGTTGTTGTTGTTGTTGTTGTTGCTGTAGCTGGAACAATGCTTGCAACTGGTTGTTGTTCATACCTCCAGCAGGATTGCCTGGTTGCAATTGTTGAAAACTTTGAGCTGCTGTCGCTGCAGCTAGTTGTTGTAGTTGCTGAGATAGTTGGTTCGGCAAGACTGGTGCTCCTGGTGCACTACCTTGACCACCCCCAGTTCCTCCATATGGAAGCATTCCACCCGCACCTTGGTGCTGGTTGTGGTGGCTATTGCGATTACGGTAACTATTGTTATGTATTGGAGGTTTTTGTTGCTGTTGTTGCTGTTGTTGTTGCTGCTGTTGAGTTAGAGTAGATAATAAAGAAACTAGATTTTGGGGAAGAGCATTACCAAATCCTGCCGGAGGTACACCTGGAATTCCCATACTGCCGCCCATCATGTTCATATTATTGTTATTATTGTTATTGTAGTTCATTCCTCCTCTGAAATCACGATGATTGTTTTGAAATCTGTTATTAGGTCCATGACGATTGCCGTTGCGACGATTATCTCTATCGTTATTACGGTTAAATCGTCCGCCATTTCTTCTATCATCATGTCGGTCCCTACGATCGTTAAAGCCACCTCTACGATGATGGTCATATCTATCCTTGCCACCTTCCGAACGTTCACCTCTAGAAGATTTTGGTCCATTGCGAGAGCTGTTACTAGGCATTCTTTGACTAATGGCTTTAGATGAAACACCCGCGCCAATTTCAATATCTGGCTCTTCCATACACAGACCACTTACAAGAGGTTCACCTCCAGTTCCACCATATTCAGCTTCCACAATCCATCGTTTATCAGCTTCCGTTAATCTAGTAAGAGGAATAATGCTAATTCCAGTTTGATAGTCACAACATTCTCTGGGACCAAAGCCTACGCCCCATCTAGCACGAAGTCCCAACTGTCCAGATTTGTTGGCTTCCTCAAACTTTTCTCTGGCAGATTCAGCTTCAGCTCGAGAATATACTTTAACAAAAGCATGCTTCTTTTCCTTGTGAAGTATTATTGTTTGTACTTTACCAAAAGGCTTGAAAATATCTATAAGCTCACTTTCTGTCATTTGTGGAGGAACACCACCAATAAATAAAGTACGACTTAAAACCTTGATTGAACCATCTGGGATAGTAGGATCTTTGGATAAATTACGAGGCCTACTGATGTGTTCTTCTTGAGAATCTTGGCTACCGTGACTGTCATTAGGTTTAGCACGCTTATTACTTTGTTCTTCTCTATTATCGCTACTATCAGGTGATCTTGATCTACGTCGACGATCAATACCTTGAATAGGACTGTCACCAGCATTTTCAACTTTTGGGCTGGTCATATTCCAAGGCTGGCCTGTTACAGAAGCCGTGGCACCCTGTTGTTTTTGATTTTGCTGTAAAAGTTGATTAATGAGGCCACTTTGAGCCGGTGTCACAGCAGCAAGATGAGCCAAAAGAGATTCAGTAGAGGTTTCGCTTGGCTTAGGTTCAGAAGACTCTTGTTTGACTTCTTCTGGCTTAGGTTCAGTAGAACCTGCCTCAGAGGCTGGTTGTTCAGGAGATTTACTTTTATTGTCTGGCTCTTGTTTAGCAATTTTAGCCAATACTTGAAGAATGGCATTTGTATCAGGAACCGGTGCTGCAGCTACGGTAGCAGCATCTGGAAGTTTAGTATTTTCGGTTTCAGAGCTAGGCTGCTCAGGCTTTGAAACAGTGTCTTTTTCTGGAGATTTACTAGTCTCTACGGAAGTCGATGTTGATTGTTCAGTTTGATTAGTAGTGTCAGTATTGATATCTAGAATGAGAAGTTAATAAACTGTCATTTGAACAAAAAAAACAAAAAAAAAAGAAGGATATCTTACCATTAAACCATGTTTTTTCAATAGTATCGAGAATGTCAGAAGAAAAGGTTTGCGCGTATTTCCAAATTTCAACAACCTTGTACAATTTATCCTGTTTATAACAAGTTCTTGGTCAGTAAAAAATCAATAAATCATATAATACAATGGAGGAAGAAAAAAAAAACATACTTTGATAGATTCTGAGACTGGCTCTTCAAATATGTTTTCAAACATTTTAACAATTAGCTCGGAGATATGATATACGCCAGCTGCATATGTACCAGCAGAAGCATCAGGCCCAATCTCTTGAGATTGAGCCTGTGCTTGATCTTTATAATCTCTAACAATAGCATCTACAGCATACAAAACACCTAGTTTGTGAGAATGAGGAGTTTTCAATAAATGGTCATTTAATTTATCAACCAACACTCGCTCGGACTACAAAATCAGCAAGTTAGTTTTTATCAAATAAAAGCGATTGTTAACTAAAATAAATAAATACCTCAACATTTGCTACTGCCAGTTCTTGAAGTTTCCTTATTTTGGAACCAGAAACACCAGGAGCCTTTATAGAAGATAAAGCTTCCAGTGTAGCTGAAAATTCTTCAATTGGAGAAGCACTATTATTATTATCTTCCTGTGGCACTTCTGACATTAATATTTGTTTATACTGTCGTTCTATTACTTTACTTTGATGAGAGTACTGTAAGTTCCAAGTACAAGAAAAAAAAATTGATTCTGATCTATAAAATACGTTTCTGAAATTGTTTACTTTAAAAATCAAGTGTAAAATACAAAAAATAGGGTATTTAGTATTGATGAATTATAATAAAACCGCCTTAAAAATAAGACTGAAGTTTACCAAACAAGTTAGACCAAATATGATTGGATAGTGAAGATGTGTCTTTTGATAATACAAAATGAAAAAGAAGAAGAGTTGCCAGTTGAAAAAAAAAAAAAA